>JAFBJT010089927.1:38039-49692 GCA_016785325.1 Chascanopsetta lugubris
GCACAGGCAGCGGGGGAGGGGGGGGGGGGGAAGAGTGGAGTACTCAGCTCTACCACTAGATGGGACTAAACCCAACACACTGTACCTTGAAATGTCAAATAAGGGGATCTGACATGTTTAGTGTGATATAGTTTGATTTGCACATAATGTTGGTAAAGTTATATTTGGGAAAAGTGTGTGTAAGAGTGTGCGTGTGTGTGTGTGTGTGTGTGTGTGTGTGTGTGTGTGTGTGTGTGTGTGTGTGTGTGTGTGTGTGTGTGTGTGTGTGTGTGTGTGTGTGTGTGTGTGTGTGTGTGTGTGTGTTGACAGACCTGGGTATATTAGTATCCACTGTTGCCACCCCATACCCAAACACTATGATCCCCACAATGGAGGCCGGGATGAGCAGCTGCGTGTAGACTCCGAGCCACGCGAAGTACAGGCCGATCTTCTCCCCGAAGTACTTCCTGTGTGGGGTCAGAGGTCGAGGATTAAGGCGTCAGAGTGACAGTGGCATTCAGGGTCAAGAGTAATTAAGAGGCACGCAAACACCTGAGTGAGAGCCCTGTGGAATCAAACCGGTGGTGGTGGAGTCCACTCCGAGCAGCAGCGCCATCACACTGATGCATGGCGGGGGCCGTGAATACACCGCGGAGAATAACGCTGTGTCTAAGAGTAATTATAAGTGTCTGGCTTGTTTATGGCTTTAATGTCAGCATCCAAGAGGACTCATCTGAAAGTTGAATTATGACCCAGAGATGAATTAGTGTCTGACCACCGAGCAAATATAGAAACCTAATGCTGAACAATGTTCATCAGCAACAAATGTGCTGAGACAAAACATTGTTAGATGATATGGAGGCTGGTGATCGGGTGTTTAGACATGGTCTCTTCCTATGTCCCCAGCATGACTTTTACTTATCTTAAAGGTGAAATAAGATTGGATGGATGGATGGATGGATGGATGGATGGATGGATGGATGGATGGATGGATGGGTGGATGCGTGTTGGGATGGAATGATGATCGGATGATAGATCGATGGATATGAGATTGGATAGTTGGATGGATGATGGGAAAGATGATTGGATGGATGGATGGATAGTTGGATGGATGATGGGAAAGATGATTGGATGGATTGATGGAAGGATATTGGATTGGATGGATGGATGGGTGGATGATGGGACAGATGATTGGATGGATGGATAAAAGATTGGATGGATGCATGGATGGATGTATGATTGGATGGATGGAAAGATCGTGAGGATGATTTGAGGATATATGATTGGATGGATAAATTGGTGGAGGGAGGGATGGATGATTGGACAAACGATTGGAAGGATGGACGGATGGATGTGATTGATGGGAGGTTGGATGCTTGGAAGGGTAAATTGATGGATATAAGATCGGATGGATATATGATTGGATTGGATGTATGGATGGATGATTGGATGGATATATGATTGGATGGATGGATGGATGGATGGATGAATTGATGGATGGATGTGTGATCGGACAGACGCAGTGACCCGAGTTACCTGATGAGGTCGATGGGCTGGTACTTGTAGAAGGCAGAGTACTGGGCCCACTCCTCGTGCAGGACCTGCCAACAGACTCAGAGTCAGACCGTGTGTCTTCATTCATCTTCATGTGTTCTCAAAGCTCTGTGGAACCCTGCTGATGGCGAAGGAACACAACGCAACCACAGTACACTGTTTACAGTCACAATTCGGTGACTTCCTGTATGAGGGGGAAGTTGAGATTTGGAATTTTCACTTCTGCGCGGAGCCGATCTCTTTGTTTATCCGAGTGTCTCCCTGCAGCCTCAGAGCGGCAGCTCGGCCTCAGAGCTCTGTTTACTGAGCTTAAAGCTCAGTCTGTGTCTTGGTTCGGCAGATGGAGGAGAGGAAAATAAAGGAGAGGAGGGAGATTATAAGTTTGAAGCTTCAAACTTCCAGTCGGCTTGTAGACGCAACACTTGGCAGAACACTCTGTTTTCACACCAGTCCTCGTGTTTTGAGGTTTGAATGAGGGGAAGAGGAGGTGATGTACCTGTCTGTCGTTCCTCTCCTCCTCCGGTCCGTCCAGCCTGAAGTCGCCCTGAGCAGGGAATAAAGGGGTGACGTTATTTGACATTTTAACATTTCACTTTCATTCATCGCATTTCTACAGGTAGTGATTCAAAAGTGTGCTCCTTTGAAAAACAATATTGTTCGAGCCCCAACCAACTGCACAACCTTTACAAAGTTATGTTGTTAAGATATGAAACATGTAAAAAAAAATAAAAAAACAAAAAGTTGGGGCAGCTCAGTGAAAAGTTTGGAGCCGAGACTGAAACTATAGCTGTGATCTCCTGGGAGTCTCTGAGCTCACACTTACATCGTGCAGAGGGAAGGCGGCATCGTACACGCCTTTAGCGATCAATGTGCTGATGCCTGGAAAAGAGAGAGAGTGAGAGAGAGAGAGAGAGAGAGAGGGAGAGAGAGAGAGAGAGAGAGGTGAGAAAAATGCCCAGAGAGCATGAGAACTCCCCTCTGAGGTGTTTTTCTCCTTCTCCTTCTCCTTCCGTCGCCCAATTCATCCCTGATGAACTTTTACTGTGGATCATGATCCGCTTCCTCTGGGAGGAAGATATGAGGATATTTACCGTGTGCATTGTTTTACTGTGTGTGTGTGTGTGTGTGTGTGTGTGTGCGTGTGTGTGTGGGGGGGGGGATTCAGATATTTCTCATGTTGTAGTGGCACACTGTTACATAAGAAGCAATTTTACGCATGATGAAACTTGGTACGCAAACCATGGAATTTAAAGTAAAAACATATTCTGAGGCCAAGTCGAATTAGACTAAGTAAACAGTGAGATTATTGTGATCATGGTTATAATCAATGACAAATTATGACAAATGTCCTCTGTGTGCATGCAACACATGAAGGGGATTTGACCCAAATTGGTGGGATTATCACAAGATGATTCACCCTTTTAATCTGATCATTCAAAGTACAACACACGGATGATCTGGAGATTATTATAATTAAATAATGATCCCAGATCATGATGACATATGAAAAGTGATGTCATACAAAGCCCAACAACATATGGCTTTTTAAATGTATCTTTGGGTCCAGAGAGTCCGTAGGTAGGACATTACATCTAAATGAATAGAAGAATAATCAAATATCTTGTATCGGGATTATGGATTATTGTGATCATGATCTCGATATAAAGTCATAAAATGCGGTGCCAACAAGTTCAGACACCTATATCTCTATAGATCCATGCACTTTGTGCAGACTGGCCATTTAGTGCAGCGGACACGTGTAGAACAGGCATCGTAGAAAAGGTACATAAAGGTGAATGTGGGTTCCGAGTGTTGGGCTCGACCCCGCACCATTTCAACCCATGTGTTTCAGTGTCAGCGGGAACTGAACGGGACCAGTTCAGGTGCCACTCATGTGTGAAGTGATGTGCTGACCTGTGAAGGACAGCGCTCCCATCAACTCATCCGATGACCTGGCACTCACACAACTGGTTCTTACATCAGAGGAATGGATCAATGAATCATCAACGCCCAAAAAATTGGGGGTGGGGGGGGGGGGCGGAGGGGGAGGGCGCGCGGTGATTGGCTGTGCTATTAATGAACATCAGTGCACGGACGCTCGGCGCGACACAAGCAGAAGTCTCAGAGGCCCCGGCTTCAATCTCAGCCTGACCCGAGGACGCGTGGCCCACTTTTAGGGGAAATGGAGGAGAGAGATAGTGTGTGAGAGAGCGAGAGAGAGAGCGAGAGAGAGAGAGCGAGAGAGAGAGAGAGAGAGAGAGCAATCATAATAAGGAGAAGAAGAGGTTAAAGAGATGCAGCTCTATCGTGTGTCCCCTGCGGCGCCATCACTACCCGCTGGCTGAGACCTTCTGCCGCGTCCGCTGAGCCAAACAGACATATGGTGGAACATGGAAATGCACCGGGTGTCACCTCCTTATTCTATATGTGGCCGACGGGTGTCATCGCAGCAGAGGCAGCCGTGGTGCGCGTTCGAGAAACCTGCCCATTTATAAAGGCACAGGCTGATTTGCATGTATTGATGGATGGATGAAGTTCATCGGTATGTCACAGCGGCACATGCGAGTCACCGAGTTTGCTCATGAGCGCCATGAGTGGCACCGCCGCCGCGGCGATGATGGTGCACTTTAACGCAGACCGCAGGCGTCTGAGGTTTCCGATGGCAACGGGTTAAAAAGATGCTCGTCCTGTTATCCAATCACTGCGCTCCTTGTTTGGGTCGCCCCGTTCTGAAAGTCGTCTCCCTGAACAACGGTAGCGTAACTGATCTTCGCCGATTTTTGTGTTTGTTCATTTGAGAGATTTTCTGTTTTTACTGTTTGATTACGATTTAAAATTTTTATTTAACAGATGCTTTTATCCACATACATCCGAAGGGTGGGACTCAAACCAACAACCATGTATTCAAGGTGCATACCCACTGAGCCTATTATTTTACAAAAGCTCAGTTTCAGGGTGGTGCAATTAATATAAAACGAAACCTGCCCTTTTTGGTTTTATGTGGCTATAACCTCAGTTTTAACAGCATAATGAATCAAATGAACAAATTAGCATTAGCATCGTCTGTGTATAGCATATATGCATCGTGCAGCGCTGCTTGATGTTGTGAATTTAAAGGTGCAGTGTGTGAAAAACAGTATGCAGAACATTCATCGAATGTTACTATGCGTGTAAGTTGTCCTTACCTATGGTTTGACAGGTTCGTACGCACACTGTTCGTCTCAGGATCTCATAAACCTAAAAGCATATAAAACATTTTTAATCATCATCCGATTTCGAATAATGAACATCGACACAATGTGCACAGTGAATAAAGAGATGAGGATAGAAATGTACTTACAACTCGGCCCCTCGTTGCGTTGTCAAAGAATGTGTCTTTAGATGTGATGTTGTACCTGAGAGAAGTGACCTCAGTTACAATGTATCAACCTGAGATCGATTCCATATAATATGCGTGTGTGTGTGTGTGTGTGTGTGTGTGTGTGTGTGTGTCTCACAGGTGGAGTTTGTCCCTGGAGAAGCAGTGTGAGAGAAACTTTGTGCGCTCATGGTCTTGATGTTGGACTTTGGGCTGAAAGGGTCGTTGCAGTTTCCTCCACACGTTGCTCATACTGGAGCCAAAGCCACTCTCCTCCTTCAGCTCGTAGCTCTGGAAAAAGACATATAAACAAACAAACAAACAAACAAACAAACAAACAAACTAATCAATCAGTTCTGCATGACTGAAATCAACATGGATCCCCTCGTCATCTGAAATCTTGGCAGTTTTCTCCTTTGGCAAATGGTCAAATTCAGCACTGAAGTTTCAAATCAAAAGCCCTACCTCTCCACAACAGAGGGGGCGCTCTCTGCGCCGATCTTACCGTTTTAGTGGGAACTTTGATTTTGAGAAACTCCGCCTCTCGACAGAGCACCGGCCAGGGAGCGTGGAGACGGGTGAAGCTGGAGCCGTGGAACTTTAACTGTCAAACACAAGCAAGACGGCGCTGGCATCACATATGCGTCATAGACTCACTTGCCACTTTATTAGGTACAGCTCAGTCAATCACCCAGCCGCAACCCAATGCACCGAGGCGCCGAGACAAGGTGGAGACCACGTGCTGAATTTCTAACCCGTACAGGAGTTCGGTATTGATGACATATAGTTTAAAGGTCCATTGCGTAGAATTGCGTGACATCTAGTGGCAGAACTGCGTGTATCAGCTGAACAACCCTCATCTGTCCATGGTAGCGCTCAAGATGAAAAGATGAAGGGCTTGTTCAAAGGTTTACAAATCCACAATTTGTGAATACAAATCATCATAACAACATAGGATTCTTTTGTATTCCATATATCCCAACAGTTTTCCTTTTTTCTACACGCTGGACCTTGAGACACCACAGCCGACAACGTCCTTCCCTCTACGATCGCTGCGTACGCACCTTGTAATGTCTGATTCCAGCAGGATGACACAACTTTTAATGCTGTGTCATGTTGTTATGTACCATATTTTCCGTTTCCCCCCCGTATACCGTGGAAGTCCGAAAGCTCCCGCTGAATAAACACTGTCTTACAGGACCGTCTGCGCTGCAGCTTTGCTCCACTAAACCTTCTGTTTGACTCTTCGCTTCAGTCAACTGCCTCCACCTCTGGATCCAAACAGCTGCCTCTGGGAGCTGTGACCCCTCGCTTCCCATCTCTGCCGAGTCCTGCTTTCAAGCAGAGCCAGGCTCAGTTGATCCTGACCCAGCGGATCAGTTGGCCGATCCAGATCCGCCAGCAGCGTCACTCTTGGTCTTTATGAAAGATGGATGCAGCCCTTGGTCCCATAGCGAAGCCACGGGCTCTTTGTGGCTGCCGCCTGTTCCCAACACATTTGTTTTGCTCCCGTCGGTGTCATGAAATGTATTTTTTTTTACGTGTAACATCTGAGTCACGCCGCGCTCCGCTAATGAATCAAACGCCCACGCGCTAATTATTATCTAATGTCAAAATGCATTTGCCAAATTTGATAAGTGGTGGTTTCTCACATCATGAGGAGGAATGTGATGCATTCTCCAGATTAGTGCACTGACAAGCCCCCGTCCGTCCCTCCGAGACTGAATACGGAGAAATTAATTAACAGATATTGTGCATCCGAAGTAAAACCACCTCCTCCTCCTCCTCCTCCTCCTCCTCCTCCACGAGCTGCAGCAGCAAGCACAACAGAGCTGAGTGTGAGCAGCAATGAAAGCGAGCAATGAAAGGCAGCAGGAGGCAGGTAACCTTAGCCTCCTCGGACCCCCACCAGCTTCTGTAGGAGAGGGGGGGGGGGTGGCGCGGAGGGGAGGGGAGGGCGGGAGGGGGTGGAAAGATAAAGGTGGCACAGTGAACCATGGAAACCTGAAACGCTTCTCTTTCTCCTCTCTCGACTCCTACTCTCCTGAGATCCATCACCCCCCCCCCCCCCCCCCCCCCCCCCCCCCCCCCCCCCCCCCCCCCCCCCCCCCCCCCCCCCCCCCCCCCCCCCCCCCCCCCCCCCCCCCCCCTGACTGATTGATTGACTGACAGCCTGACTCACTCACTGTCGCTCCGACTCCTCTTATGTTTCATGACTCTCCATCACGGTCACGTCCACGCCCCCCCCCCCCACCCCCCCTTTGTCTTACAGCCGGGGGGACACAGCCCAGCCCAACGCCACCTGGACCTTAGCTCGCCCTCGATAGGTCACGTTCCAATACGTGAACACATCGCATACAATTATTTCGAGATTGCTATTCCATCTGTAAAACATTTACACTGTATGTAAAGATGGCAATGCGTGGCATCACCCATGGGGTTCTCCTGAGGGGCAACCTCCGGGGCAGATGGATGAGGCAGAATTGGACGTGAGAAAACGTGCAGTTCATCGCGTAACCACTGGGGGCTGACTCCAAAAGGGAGCAAACCCCCATAGACTCACATGTTAATGCTCAAATTTAGAGGCGAATGAAACATGTTTAAAGCCTGGTACAAACTTCGGTCACATGTTCACCTGTGACAATTGTACAGGGGGTGAATTTTTTCCCCCAACTGGTTTATTTTTATTTTAGCCACGTTTGAAATTGCGCATATTTAAGGGCTCGGTCACCCGAGCCGAGCTGTTACGCACCACGGGCCGACCCACAGCTCCGCGTGTGTTCCGCCTCTTTGCCTGTTTTCGGGTGAACTGGGAACCAGGAGAGGAGTCAGGATTCGGCAAGATGGCGACCGGGGACTCGCCCGCAATGCGCCACAAAACCAGTCCGCTGACACCAACGGGTGACATCACTGACGCTCCCGTCCATCTTTCTATACAGTCTACAGTTTCTGCAGACTGAGGCTCAACAGGTTCACTCTTCGCCATCTTGCCGATGCCTAACCCCTCCTACTTCCTGGTTCATCCAATGGGCAGTCTTTGCATCAAATGGGCAAAGAGGCGGAGCACAGGTTGAGTGGAACCATGTGCAATAAGGATCATTTGTGTGTGTGGACACGGACAGCGATCAGATGGGTCCGGTTGTAAATGAAATGGTGGCTTTACATGAGTCATTCTTTTTGTGATCGGCCATTGAACCTGATTATTTATGCCCACGTAAACGAAGATCGAATTGGACTGCAGCCTGGTAGTCTGACAAAAGCTACAAACACATCGCTATGTTTTCGTTTTCAAACTCGTCATTTAAGACCTTCATCCACGCCGACGTGACCAATCTATTTCTGCCAATGCAAATCGAATGTACGTTTGACACACCGCACCTTTAACATTTTGCTCACGTTCCTTGATGTCTCATTGGGTTTTCACGCTTTATGTACTGGATCTGTTCATATCGCAGTATCTTCACTCCTAATGTTTCCCTCACGGCAAAAACAACATCAGAGCACATTCTGACTTCTTCATGTTGACACTTTTCTCTCAGCTCCAAATTCCCACCTCTCAGAACCTGAACCAGATCCATTTCACACATTGACTGCCAGGTTGTTGTGCTTATTCCTGGTATCCAGTATCTGATCACCTGTTATTGTCTACCTGCCCAGTTTGGATTCTGCCTGTTACCATGTGTCTGGTTAATCTGCTTGGATTCATGTGTTGGTGCATCACTACGCACCGGCTTGATCTGCTGCTGTGACACTGCCGGCGTCAACGGCTACACATCAGTCTGTCACCAGCTTTTCCAGCGCCGACTTTCTCACAAATTGAAAAATGCTGGCATCTGAGCAAAGGTTTAAAGGGTTAAACCTAGAGTGATGTCAATGTAATGTCCAAACTATTTTCACCGAGGGGCCACATATAGAAAAATACATCAAAGGCGGTTCGACTATTAAAGCTTAAAACACAATGAATCAGATTAGCGCATCAGTTACTTGCGCATTAGCAGGACTCACTTCAAATTATGATTAAATTATCTATAATCTTCTTTCAAACGCATCTTATTCCAGCAATGTTTGATTGCCTAATGTTTAATTCCCACTGGAGTTGTTAAGCATAGGAGGAGGAGCCAACTTTGAGATGTGGATGAATATTGTTTTTTCAGGGCTGATAATAATACCATTATTAGTAGTTCATGTGGACAATAATAGATATTTGTAACCAATATACACTTGTACAAAGAATCAATCTCGACACAGAATGGAACCATTATCACGCGATGCTGAATTAGCAAATCGTCAAATATCAGTTACAATAATTGGCCGGGCTCATAATGAATTAGCCTTCGCTGTCCCTGCATACTATACCTTTAGTCTCTCATTGCTAACAACACTTTAACCTTAACTTTAAACTTCACTTCAAATATCTCGCTCAATATTTGCTCCAATTACAAATCCTCCCGAATTGCAGCGGGAAGTGGTACGGTACATTGTACTGGGAATCCAACCCTCAACCTGATGAGCACCTCAGAGACCAGCACGTTGGTCCTGATGTCACTGTGTCAACGGGCTTTTAAAAAATATATAAGCTGTGATGGCTTCATGTCATCGCGTGTGACAGCCTTGGTTTCGAAGCCGCACCATCTATACCCTCACTGCCTCATCTCCACCTGCTGCTGCTGCCCCCATCTCCCTCTGTATCTCACCTGCTCACATCCCCAGCTGTGTCCCACCCTCACCCTTCCATCATCAAAGCGCAGAGGATATAAATACCTTTCAGCGTAGAGAAGGTTAATTAGTAGCAAGGTTTCCAATTAGCTCGTTATCTCTACATCGGTGGGAAGAGGAGGATGTGTGTGTGTGTGTGTGTGGGGGGGGGGGGGGGTGGGGGGGGGGGGGGGGGGGGGGGCTAACTAGGACGTAGCCGGGGGCAACTTTTGGTGGGTGGGTGCTGAGCATGGGAGGGTGACGTTTTGGATGATGGGAGGATTTGGAGGAGAGAATAAGGAGCGAGGGAAGAGGAAAAATGGATGAACTGAAGATAAAGAGAGAAGAGGAATGAAGAGGCTGCTCTGTGCTATTATTGGAAGTGACTGACAGTCAGTGGCGGGGGGGGGGGCTGGGGGGCTGACATTAAAGGATCTTCAACAGATCTGCAGGTGGTCACATGTGAAGTTCACAGCAGTGGATCAACAATTATCTTCCCCCCCCCCCCCCCTTCCCCACCTCTACACCCACCAGCTGCAACACACAGACTCATCAGCGTTCAGAGTTTATTCTAATCTTTAATCGGCTGATATTTAGAGCTGATTATCACCGTCTAGGATTAAAGGTCCAATGTGAGGAATTTGGGTGGATCACTCCCATTTTCATCAGCAGAAATGGAGCATGAATTAATTATAATATGTTTAATGAGCTTAAAAATGAACACACCTACGACTGGAAGGAAAGGGCCAGGTGAGCGGCATTCAGCTGTGCAGTGCAGACGCACCACTAGATGTCGCCAAATCCTCCACTGTGTGGGAAAGTGGTGCAGAGGAAGTACAAGTGTGGCTCAGATGGAGACGCATATACATTCTCTGCAGTGTCTGATTAAGTTTATAAGAGACAACCTTATATGTTTCAACGGCAGAGGTTTGAATAAAAGAGTGGCAGAGTGGGCCAACGCTTGGTCATCATGGTTTGATCCCCACTCCACCACTCTGCACTCAATACAGCAAATCAATTAATTATGAATTTTAACCGCTTGTTTAATTTTATTTGGCAACTAATTGATCATCAAAGGAATCGGGTTAAAGGGCATATCACATGTCTCCTACAGGGGGCAGTGGAGGCACTATGCACTATGACGCACTATTAAAAATAATACCTAGCAATCATGTCATTGCCTGGGCTACAATGTTTTGAAAGAGTACTGTGCGAGAATATATGTTCTTCATATAAAAAAATGGAAATGGGTGAATGAATTAAGCGCAATAAGGGAGAGACAGGAGAAGTTTATGAGGACGCAGACAGACTCAGTCTGGTCCAGAGGTGTTGCCCAACACAGTCCTGCTCACTGTGTCTCCCCACAGACTGAAGTCCTCAAAAGGCCCAGCTCCTCTCCCTGAATTAACACGTCCCTGTGATTTAATTAAAACGTGTTCTGTAGGACGATGTCCCCGAGAAATCCAAGGTCAGCTCCATAATCCTCAGGCACCGTCAACAGGTTTGACCGTGAAGGGACGGTTCTTTGTTTCCCTCTCTCCTCCGCATCAAATCAGAGTGAAGTCAAACAGGTTGGACACAAACATGTGACCCATCACAACAATGTCCACCATCATCAAGGAGGATTTGTTGTCCATTCACTTGCTGGGTTGGCTGTGATTTGGACTAATTGAATTAATTCTGCAATGCAAATAATGATTTATTTAAAATTTGTAGTTTTAATTCATTATTATTATTCTTATTATTCTTATTATTATTATTATTATTATGATTATCATTATTATTATTATCCATTATTATTATTATGCCTCAAACATATCAAAAGAAATATACAATTAGAAAAAATGATAATAATAATAATAATAATAATAATAATAATAATAATAATAATAATAATAATAGACAAAAAAATCTAAATTCATAATAATGATAATATCCACTGACTTCAACATAAAGGTAACTTCTCTGTCTTTCTTATGCATGCATGTGTGTGTGTGTGTGCGTGTGTGTGTGTGTGTGTGTGTGTGTGTGTGTGTGTTTGAGCCCTTGTTACCATGACAGTGGATG
>JAFBJT010089927.1:49978-60907 GCA_016785325.1 Chascanopsetta lugubris
AATAATAATAATAATAATAATAATAATAATAATAATAATAAAAATAATAATAACAATAGACAAAAAAATCAAAATTCATAATAATGATAATATCCACTGACTTCAACATAAAGGTAACTTTTCTGTCTTTCTTATGCATGCATGTGTGTGTGTGTGTGTGTGTGTGTGTTTGAGCCCTTGTTACCATGACAGTGGATGCTGTCACCCATTAGCATCATCACAGCATCTGTTTGGCAGACAGATCTTACTTATATACTTGAATATATTATATATATACTAATAATATTAAATTCATAGAACCCCACTTCATAAACCCCAGACTGCCCCTTTAAGTCAACACTGCAATAGTTCATATATAGATTAGGTTTTTGATTAGTTGAGTTACTCATTATTAGTCACATCAAAATAAGTGACATTCACATTTTGAGTTGTGTTACTCAGCACCTGAATAGTCAGACAATAGATTAACCTCAATCCCTGAAGCAGCATTTAAAAGCATTTAAGCACATGTTGAATTCACTGATCATCTCATAGGTCACCGCATCATGTTTCATACATGCGGCATCAATCTATTGATTTTTGGGATGAAGAACTGATTTAAACTGTGTCACTCTGTGCAGGTAACTTCATTACCTTTTATTATAATCCCATAATCCTTTATCATAATCTGGCTACCAGTTTGTCACATCTCTGAGTGGGGTCAGTCCGTAAGAGAAGCTGTCAGTGGTCTCGGACTCAGGTAATGTGAAGCTTCCTCTTCATAGCAGCTGCAGATTGAATCTACCCCTCCATGGCTGAGATGAGATAAGGAGCTATCAGTCACTCAGCTAATCTCATCCTGGTTTAGGCTCCATGTCCCCACTGTCAACAATCTGATTAATACTAGCCTGAGGGATACACACTGACAACTGGCTGAGCGCCAGCACACACACACACACACAGCACATATACACCAGGGTCTAATTCTGTGCATCAGTACAACACAATTATCTTTGTGTGGAGCTGCAGACATCTCATCGCTCCACTCTGCCACCGGCAGCTGAAGTGAGCAACACTCAGATCTGCCAAGTCATTCCTCTGGTTGTGGGAGCCAGTGCGGAAGAGGTTGACAATAACTGTATTTGTACAACTCTGCGGTGGTGAGCCAGTGGGGGGGGGGGGGGCAGTGTGTGCTGCCAAAGACACAACCACACACTCGCACCGGTTGCTATGTAACGCACCAATCGCCGAGAAAGTGATTTGCAACACGTCAAAACCAAATGAGCCATGTAGGGATAAATGAGCGGATCGATACACAGAGGTCAGGCCTGCAGCTCCGTTAGATCGCGCGTCTGGAATGGAAGCCCACCAGCTCAGAGGAAACACGGGGGGCCAATGCGAGGAGGGGGGGGGGGAACAACAGAAACAGAACCCGAGCGTTAAAGGTCAGACTGAAGGTGATTTCGCGCATGGATGTCCGCACCGTGGTTCAGCCAGGGGACATGGACGTGACAGAGGTGGGGGACATGCCGCACAGGTCAACTGCAGAGACAGCGCTCCTCATCATCATCATCATCATCATCATCATCATCATCGTCACATCACGCCACACGGCTGCTGGTGCGAGCTCTCGTAACGTCTGGCATCGACGACAACCGCGACTCGATTGGGCAGCACGTCTGGTTTCCAAGCGGCCCAGAACTGCGCGCGTCGATCGGCTTTTCAAATCCCTCCGCTGGCTCAATCAAACTCAAATCACTGATGCGTATCTACAGAACAATAACAACAACCAAAAAATAGAATAAATCAAACCCGACCTCCCTGGACTCCCTCATCCAGGTCCACACTCCCTCTCGCGCACTCACTGCGCTCTGCTAATGAAAGACGGCCCGGTGACGCCGGCGCAACGAGGCCCTCGGTCGCTGGCTCCACTCTTCCTCGGCGCGCTGGTGGAACAAACCACCGGAGTTCCTCTCTACTTTTCAAGAAAAAGCTAAAGGCCCGGCTTTTTCGACACCTCCGCTCTTCATCTTGACACTTGACTCAGCTCGGTGATTGCAGCGTTGTCGTCACCATCACCAACACCACCATTACCATCATCCTCACCACCACCATCATCATCATCATCATCATCATCATCATCGCCTACTGGTCCGGCATTAACCTATATGTGATAGTGACTGGTTTAGAGGAGTTACGCTGGTTGTGAGTCTGGTTGCGCAACATTCGCTGCAGCCCACACTGCTGCGCGCACATGACATCCGTTCCAGACGCGCTGGAGAACCCGACACGTTGACCCTCGGCCCCTCTGCAAGAGACCCCGCGAAACGCGGTGGCACCGCGATGATGAGCAGCGAGCAGCCGCTGTCAGTGGACGGACGACATCACAAGCGCGTTCGTCCATGTCGGCAGCAAGAACCGCGGCTCGAAGGTTTCCTTTGTTTGTCCTTGCAGCGTTTCGGGCCTCGGTGACTCACCACATTTGATTTGGTCTCTCTCTCTCTCCCTCTCTCTCTCTCTCTCTCTCTCTCTCTCTCTCTCTCTTTGGTCTGTAGGTCTGTTCTCTGTGTGTTGCCCTGAGATACAAGCTGTTCCTGACACACGGAGCTGCGATTCTACCATGTGAGGGGTTCGCTCTCTCGCTCGCTCTCTCTCTCTCTCTCTCTCTCTCTCTCTCTCTCTCTCTCTGGAAACACTGTGCAGCAGAGGACTGCTGCTGGACTACACCGGGATGAAGTAGATTTGGGAGGACAGGTTGGACCTATGGGGCAAATCTATATTATGTATCGTTGTTTATTATTCAAGAGGCAATAGTTGACGCCCTCGCTGCAGGTGCCTATGACGTCAGGTGCTCATTTAGAATGGAGTGAAGAGGAAGGTTCGGACATCTATACACTCTATATCTATATCTATACACATTCCTGAAATGTACTCAACCACTGGGAGAAAATTGCCAAAGTAATCATTTTGTTTACGACAATGAATCATATTTAGGTCATTGTATTTTATATTGATGACTTGAGAAATAATTTTAAGCAATTTTACACCCTCCTTATACATTATATCACAAAGATCTATCTAATCTATATATTTGTTTTGCCTTTTAAGTCTGTTTTTTTTTATCTATACAGATTTATCAATTGTACTTATGTGGTCCTCCTTCTCTTACAGGTAATATTGTACATTTTAATAATGCAGGATTTAAGATTGAATGTATTAGTTGCTTGTCGAAGGTAAAATCCATCACCTCGCCCTTCCCTTCCAGGCATGTTGCAGAACCTATGGCAGCCTTTACTGAAATTCAAATGTGTTTGTCCATTTTGGGCTACTGTAGAAATATGGCAGCCTCTACAGAGAGACCCTGCAAAGGGCCACATCAGCCAACGGGGCAGTTCTAACTCAACTGTACACACTGAACCTTTAATCTTTGACGTCATTTTGTAATCTTTACGTTACATTCCAGCAAAAGTGGATCTACATCACATCACACCGTGCTGTAGAAACAGGATACACAGGTAGATGGTGTCCCTGTGCCTCCGGCGCTGGCTGCACCTGCTCTGTAACTGACACTTACTGATCACCTACATTAACTTAACATCTCCTCTGGGTCTTTGTGTCTTACTTTCTATTATTCGGGACGTCTCCAGAATTTGGTCGACGGCACTGTGGGGATTAAAGACGGTGAATAAAAGATGGATTTCAGAGATTAAAGGAAACACCCGCGTGGCTCCAGGCTTTCGCTGGTGAAATCAACGGCTTACTGTACATCCTCAACTACACAGTGAACCTCACCCACCTCCTCCCTCCCTCCATCCACAAGCCACGTTCCTATGTAGGCGCTCACCTTAAATAGCTCAAGACAGTTACATCAGAACCTGTATCGAGGTTCAACTTCAGATTCAAAACTATCTGAGAATGTAAAACCTCTGATCTTTAGAGCACAACATTTACAGTGAGTACAAATCCACCGTCTGACAGCAGACAGAGACTGTGACTGATGAATGGTTCACAATCATATTGAATATGGGCATTCACTTTGAACAGGATGACCTCATTCTGTACACACTGGTTCAAACAGGTGCCACCTGCCATCAGGTGTCAAAATGTGGGTGTCGGAACCCGTCCGGGAACCTTTATCTATAAAGTTATGAAGTTTATTTTTTTATGTTCTTAAAGGGACAGTTCTGTCCGGTGGCCCTTTAGTTTGCATTTATATTCACAAAACATGTGAGGCTGTTATTCAATTTGATCGAATTTGATCTCATTTCATTCCACTTTGTCTCATTTTCCTTATCTTTATTTTTATTGGCTTTCTTTTACATTTCATCTCATCTTATTTGATCTGGTTTTATTCCATTTTTAATACTACCACTCAAAGGTTTGGTGAACGGAGGGTCTCTACATTCAAGGTTCCCTCCGTGAAGCGTGGAGGAGGAGGTGTGATGGTGTGGGGGTGCTTTGCTGGTGACACTGTTGGGGGGATGTGTTCAAAATTGAAGGCACACTGAAGCAGCATGGCTACCACAGTATCCTGCAGCGACATGCCATCCCATCCAGTTAGCGTTTTAATTCAAAACAGGCCAGTGACCCTAAACACACCTCCAGGCTGTGTAAGGGCTATCTGACCAAGAAGGAGAGTGATGGAGTGCCGCGCCAGATGACCTGGCTTCCAGTCACCTGACCTAAACCCAATCGACATGGTTTGGGATGAAGCGGACCGCAGGGTGAAGGCAAAAGGGCCGACAAGCACCCAGCATCTCTGGGAACTCCTTCAAGACTGTTGGAAAACCGTTTCAGGTGAAGCCCATTGAGGGAGTGCCAGGAGAGTGCAGAGCAGCGACCAAAGCAAAGGGTGGCTATTTTGAAGAAACTAAAATATAAAAGGTGTTTTGACTTATTTCACACTTTTTTATTTACTAAATAATTCCATATGCGCTCATTCATAGTTTTGATGCCTTCAGTGAGAATCTAAAATGTAAATGGTCATGAAAATAAAGAAAAACCATTAAATGAGAAGGTGTGTCCAAACTTTTGACTGGTCGTGTGTGTGTGTATATATATATACATATTATCATACTATGGTTTGGACAACCATACAACAGCTAGCATAACATGCTAACACAAGGTCCCATGTTGACACTGTGTGGACAGACACACCTGCCATTACGCAACACAATACATCCTGCGCATGTTGGCGTTGTTCCACAGAAAGCTCACACGCACCTCTTTGTCCCGCTCGATCTCCAGCCCCGCCTCCAACAGGTTGGCCTCGAACTCCTGTCTGATCAGACGCATCTCGTGGTCGGCCGGCTCCGCCTGCTCGGCGCCCCCGGCGAACCCGAGCTCCATGAACACCTCGTCCGCGTTGGCCGGCTCTCCGCCCGCCACGCCCCCTCCCGCTTCGACGCCTCCGTGCGAGCCCAGGGACTGGCGGAAGTTGCCGTTGGAGACGATGGACAACCTGTCGTGTGACACCGAGGTGCTGGCCGGTGAGCGGATGGAGCTGTGGCGCCGCTGGTGGAAGACCAGGACGTAGTCCACCTTCCGGCGGCCATCGGAGAAGTACAGGCCTTCGCTGTGGCAGTGGGGGCTGGGGGTCGGATCCACGACCTGCGCACAGAATGGGTGAACGTGAACCCACGGGAGTGACCCGATTGTGTACTACGCCGAGGATCTGTCGGCATCACCACTTACGTAACGAGTGTTTGAATTAACTTAAACATCCGGAGCCGTGTCGGCTCACACAAACACAAGTGGCTTTTGGCAGGTTCTCAAAAAACACTGAAGTGAGAACCTCCAGCAGCAGAGTGGGCAGTGAGTTCACCTCTGGCACTTTGAGTCTTTATTTAGACAGAGAGAGAGAGAGAGAGAGAGAGAGAGAGAGAGCGCGAGACTAAGGAGGGGGGGGGGGAGGGGAGGGAGAGAGAGAGAGAGAGAGAGAGAGAGAGAGAGAGAGAGAGAGAGAGAGAGAGAGAGCGAGACTAAACATGGATGCCACAAGAGGGAAAACTCAAAAAGCTTGATGAAAATCCCATTTATAACTCATTATTGGGACTTTATGTTGTTATTATTGGGCCATGGGCTTTAGTGGCATCTAGTGGTGACGTTACGTGTGGCTGCTGGATACACCTCACCTCACCCTTCCTTTTCACGCATGTATGAGAACCTATTGTAACCATCAGTGATTATTAAAAAGAATTAAAATAGTATTAAATAGTAGTACATCGCACAAATAGGAGGGAAAAAAAATTCATTTCGATTTTTCGCACTGCACCTTTAAAATGACTTAGATCAGTGGAATCGGTGATTGTGAATACAGAAAGGAATGTAAGCCAATGACAAGACAAAATGCTACACACCGTGGTTGTGTTGTAGGAGTGTGTTGGTCAGCTTTAAAGGTTCAGTGTGCAAGACTTCCGTCATTTTTGTCAATTCTAAAAGTATCACAAAACAATCACATACTGGCATTTTCATGAACGTGTCATCACCTGAATGTATTATTTATTTCCATTCACCTTAAATGAGTCCATTGGTGCGATGTCACCGAATGGTACACACTGCACCTTTAAACAGCATCTCCGCTTGTATCATTAAAAACACTCAAAAGTAGGTTTTGACCCACTTTCTGCCTCATGCTTCGCTCTCAGGTGAGCTTGTCCTTCACTGACTTCAAACTCTACCTCCGCGTCAACCTCTATTCATTCTCTGTCCCCGTTCCGAACACACACTCGGTGGGACACATGTCAGAGACATCACGTCAACCTCAGGGACCAAACTGCTCCTGGCTGTCAGCCGCCTTGAGGATTAGCTTGGATTTCGATGAAATCTGCCCACATGCTTTGTTCGCTGCGAGACGTCAAGCTGAAATATTAAAGAGCCGTATGCACGTCTGTGTCCTTCCCTCACAGGCGGCTTCACTTTTACACTAGCTGCGCCTCGTCCACAGAGTGTGTCTGACCGACGTCTTTGTGTGGGGGCGGCATCTGAACACCATTCGCGGGGTTAAGAGTCCGAAATCTCCCCCTAGTGTTCATTCCGTGGAATTGCTTGAATGTTAGATGATGGAAGGATGGGTGGATAAACGGGTGGGTGGCTGAGTGGATGGATGGAAGGGTGGATGGACGAATCGATAGATAGATAGATAGATAGATAGATAGATAGATAGATAGATAGATAGATAGATAGATAGATAGATAGATAGATAGATAGATAGATAGATAGGTAGATAGGTAGGTAGGTAGGTAGGTAGGTAGATAGATAGATAGAT
Organism: Chascanopsetta lugubris; assembly: GCA_016785325.1. NCBI lineage: Eukaryota > Metazoa > Chordata > Actinopteri > Pleuronectiformes > Bothidae > Chascanopsetta > Chascanopsetta lugubris. The sequence continues at coordinate 57,225 of JAFBJT010089927.1, forward strand.
AGATAGATAGATAGATAGATAGATAGATAGATAGATAGATAGATAGATAGATAGATAGATTGATTGATTGATTGATTGATTGATTGATTGATTGATTGATTGATAGATAGATAGATAGATAAATAGATAGATAGGTAGATAGATAGATAGGTAGATAGGCAACAGACAACAGGAGCTGTGATTGGTGGGTTTGGTTCGATGGAGAAGAAGAAGAAGCGACTCTCTGTGACCCAGCCCGGTGCCCACTAGTGTCTCAGTGGTGTAACTGCGCGGCGACATACATCGAGGCTCCAGGTTATTGTGCAGCTCCATGTGCAGAGGCCTGAATCTGCCTTATATCTCACATTAAAGTGTCTGACTTTGTGATGCGAAAAGGAAAATGTTGCAGTAAAGTAAAGAGCATGAGTGAGTAATTATGAGTAATTTCAGTCAGGGCTGTTGAGTTGGATGATATCATGTGACTCCCAGCACGGTTCCACCTATAATTGGCTGGTAATCAGCGGTTGTGTGGGTGAGGATTCCTCCAACAATAAGCTGCACATTCTGATCAGCTGCAATACTGAGCTGTTTCTAACGTCTCCGATGTTTCAGCTCCTCAGACGCTGCACACACACGCACACACACACACACACACACACACTGAACCGTGTGTTCACACGCAGAGGCAACGCAGAGTCACATGCACAACCGACGCAAATGGATTCAGTCGAGTGAACATCACCGGTTCCTCTGCGCATTGTCCGTAAACATCACGTGCTGATTTGTTGTTATTTGGATGTTTGTTAGTGTGTGGTTCCTTCGCACTGGACTGGTGGACATATCACAGTGCGTTCACTCAAACAAGGCTGAATACTCGCTTGTTGTTTAATCTTAGTTTTAGTCACAACAAGTGTTGTAAACACCAGTCCTGCACTTGTACGGTATTTTCAGTTTCACATGTAAACATGATACGATGTTCGTATCATATCCTACTGTAATTTATCAATGGCCCTGTATCCCGCGTTGTATCGTGTTCTCAAGTTTTCAATTCAATGTATTTGACACCACGTGTAACTTACAGCCTTATCGCCGACTGTGAAATTGTTCTCCCTTTTAGCCGGTGATGTAAATAACCCCGTGCAAGAGTGTGCAAAGCCTGCATCTGATCTTTATCGTGTCCGAGCCTCTAATTCTCTTTTATTCTATCTATACACCATCGTATCTCAAACCAACACTCCAGTCTGGCCAACGTAGTGGCGAGAGAATCCAGATAAAACCACCGTGGAGTGAAGTTGTGTGTGTGGTTCCTCGCTAACAGTGGCCACACACTGCACACACACACTCAGCTGGACACATTCAAGAGCAACTACTGTGTGTTGTACCCATCTACATCAGCGGAGTGGTGAGAAAAGTAGATTGAATGCCTATGAGGGTTAAGATGACTCATTGATAATCAATGAGAAATGGGTGTAGATGCATGTCAATAGGTGCTGGAGCTGTGACAGTGACCAGTGAACCAGTGATGCAGACGGACTGTGGAGGTTCCACCAGGGGAGAAGAGAGTTGTACTCACCGGGATCTTGTCTTCACTGGGGGAGGTCTGCATGCTGTGCTGCTGTAGAAACACACACACACACACACACACACACACACACACACACACACACACACACACACACACACACACACACACACACACACAACACACACACAAAGTGGAGGATGAAGAGTAGTGGTGAAAAGTTCCTCTCAGAGAAAAATTGCCATCAGCATCTCCATCATCATGACACCTGAGGTCAGTCCACAGTCCTGGAGCTGCTCTGACACACACACTTCATCATCAGTGGTATGAGGATGGAGTGTGTGCGTGTGTGTGTGTGTGTGTGAGAGAGAGAGGGAGGGAGAGGAGAGGCTGCATGCACGGACAGTCCAGAAGCCTGATCACACACACACGCTGGTGATTCCCATCTATCACACTGAGATCTGGAGGCTGCTGCGCACTGAGCGCTTGGCACAGAGGCGCCTCCACACTGTAAGAAATGTCAGTGAGGCGATGCTAAGTATATTCAAAGCTCGTCGTATCCGGGGGGCGGGGGCGGGGGGGGGAGGGGGGATTCTCCCACTGTGTTTTTCTTTAATAATGAAAAAAAAAAAAAGCTGAATAAATAGATGGATGGATGGACATGAGCTGTATTCATTTAGATGGAATTTGCTTACGTGCTAAAAAGCCAAGAGTGGTCTGCTGCGACATGCAACTTCACCACTAGATGGCACTAAATTGTGCACCTCAAAGGTGCGATGGGCATTTTCTCAACGTGTTGCCGTTAATGCTGAGCGTGGAGATAAACAGAATCACCATGTAAGTGGTTTTATCGGATACGTTTGATTCCCATGCACCAATTGAAAATACATTTTGAATACGTTTTGGACACTGATTTCAATGTTACACATTTAATCGGTGCAAAGCACCTGGTTGGCTGAAAGCGATAAACATCTATTAATATAATAACATATATTCATCATTGTTTATGGCATGTTCCTTTCCTTTTCCAGCGTGTTCAATTGCCTTTAAAAAAGAATTGTATATATGTATATATATTTTTTTTTTTATTATTTGTTGATTTTGAATTATTATTGTTTACTTTTATTTTTTTGAGATTTTTTTTTTTTTTGTGCATTTTCCTGTTGCTTGCTTTATTGTGGGAGGGGACGTGACTATCAAGGGGTGGTCGTGTGTGTTTTGCTCACTAAATGAAACAAGAGTCAACAGATGCTCTTGCGAGTTCACCTCGCTGGGCATTTTTTACAGTGTGAAGAGAGGAGGCAGCCTCGTCTGCTGAAATAGCGCGCTGATGCCGCACGGAGAGAAACCCGTGTTCTCCGTCACAGCCGCAGACAGCGGCTCTCTATAAATGATAATGAAACATTGTTGTTGTTGTTGTTGTTGTTGTTGTTGTTTTTAGTGTGTTGTACAGCTCAGACGTGTTCCGGGAACTTTGGAAGAGCCTTTTCACCAAGCCTAAGAGTTCTTCATGATGTTGAGATATGTGATGGACATGGGACATCAACAATACATCAACAAAGCCAGAAGCAGAAAGTGGGTCAACACTCACTTTTGACGAGACCGTGTGTTTTGAATGAGACAAGTGAGCGTGGTGTTTAAAGGTGCAGTGTGTACGATTTGGTGACATCCAGAGGTGAAGTTGCATGTTGCATGTCCGTAAAATATGCAGTAAACGTGCATAAACGTACATGTATCGGCTGAGCACATGTAGATTTAGTAAACTGATGAATCATATGTTTTCTGTCATATGTACATAAAAAAAAGTCATTTCTATTAATCCCACATGTGCGCATATACTGCATTATGCTCGCGTGTGGGGAGATTTATTAAAGGAGTCCTTTTGTTGCACGGTGTGACAGCTGAACCACACACACACACACACACACACACACACACACACACACACGTGCACGCGCACACACACACATTAACCCCAGGCTTTGCCATTAACCTATTTCTGATATCATCTATAATCCTGAGCTGGAATATTTTTCCCCCTGAACAAACATTATCCTTGAATTCTGTGTTCTATGTTCCACTTCCTGTCAGAGTGAAGTCACTTCACAAACAGGATCAGACCTCTTATGCTCTTGTCCCCCCCGCCTCCCCCCCTCCCCCGCACCCCGCCCCCCACCCTCCC
>JAFBJT010089927.1:63571-75395 GCA_016785325.1 Chascanopsetta lugubris
AACACTCACAGACTCTGTGGCCTGAAAACCCCACTGTGGGCATGGGGGGAAATCAGACTCCCTGCAGATCCATGAAGCTGCTGCAGTCAGAAAAACACATGAATGACTTTATCTTAACGGGGCATTTGGGAGGTGGAAGAGTCTCTTAACTTAAGCTGATGTGCATGCACTGATATTATGATGTGATTTTTTGCAATTCATGCATCATGTCCTCCCCCGCCCCCCAACTTCATCTTCATTTTCATTTAACCTGGAAAATTGTTAAACATCAAATTATCGTTTTATTAGGAATTAGCTTCAGGGATCAAATGTTCAATCAATGTTGGTGATGTTTTCGTATTCAAGTGTTTTTAGTCCAGATGATTATTTGAAATTCAAAAAAAACAAAACAATGTGGAACTAAAGCCTGCTCAAACGTGATTGGTCAAAACCAGAGTTGATGCTCCATGGTCAGCTCACGTCAGAACTATACGACGGCAGCGTCGTTTAGCAAAACCCCCTGTAACAGTGATGAAGGCACTAATTTACATCCATTTATAATGATATGGAATAACGATCATACTAATACATTTTTCACGCTGGTGTTGATCCGACGTCGACTTTATCTCAAACTTCCAAGGTCTTTTCAAAGTGATTAAAAGAGAACACGCACTGCGTCCGGCACCCCGCCCCCTCCGCGGGTGGACCCCGCCCTTCCCCGCGCTGCCACGTTAAGCGACTTTGCTCCCATTCATTGTCCTTGCTTTACATCACATTGAATTAGAGGATCCACCCTGGACGATACCAAAGTCAATCCTCCTCCTCCTCCGTCTCTTCCATATGTTTTGGAGAAGGAGCAGTGAGTTCAAAGCACTCGGTTCAAAGCGTCTGTCCTCATTTGAATAACGTAGAGTAATCGCTATTACCTTATTTAAATAGTGCAAGTTATCATTTGGCCTTCATTTGCATTGCAGGGGTAATCACTGCGTCTCTGCATTAACCTCATTATAGAAGAGATGAAAGCCCTGATGGAGCCTGACACACTCTTTTATATATGTTATCTTTATTAATGATGGAATTAGAAAGATTCATGTTTCTTTAAATGGAGGACATATCAGAGTTTGATGGAGTGTCAAACTCTGTGTGTGTGGGTGTGCGTGTCTCTTCAGTGTCTCCTCTATTTTTCCTGCTCTTTTCTCCATAGTCTCTCTCTCTCTCTCTCTCTCTCTCTCTCTCTCTCTCTCCCTCATGTTGGAGGAAAGAGAGAATCACTCTGCTGCAGTTTTTTTAATAATGAAGCCATAAAATGATCCTGTGAGACGAAGAAGAGAAAAAACATTTTCCTGTTTGAATTGTTCATTTTCTGCTTTGATAGAATTTATGAAAAATACACATTTGCTGCAGTTTGATGACTCATCCCTCGGCCTGCACCGTCCGATGTCCATGTTTCTAACTCTTCAGTCGGTGACCGGTGCATCACTCACAGTGTAAACGGTCGTCAGGTGAAGGGGACGCGTCTTAAATCAGTGTCGTCATCGAAGACTTTCAGTGTGGAGCCGGTGCTTAATGTCACTGGCGCAGATGATATTCACCAGTTGGTGAGATTTGTTGGCCGGTGTGAACGAGCAGAGACCACAGATATTGGAAGGTCAGTCATTAGGCTTTTTAAATACCATGTGACGCAGGAGGGGGACGGAGACACGGCCGGACTGTAAACCTCCGAAACCCGGACGCGAGGGCGTTGGACTGTAGATTAGCCCAAGAGAAGAAGACGGACTCTGATGTTTGAATCCGGCTTAGAGCCTCTGCCATGTCTCTGTCGTCCCCTCACACACTCAGGTTCGTATGATCAGTTCATGCTGATCAGCCGATTTAGGTTTATTCCTTCGATCTGGATCCATAAAGGGTCTAACTGGAACATCCCTCCAACTCGTTTCACTCCCATCTACCTCACTATTTCTGCTAATAAAGAGATGAAAACATGATTTAAAGGCAGGAGGTAAATCCTGAATGCCTGAGTAAAATGCTTAGTAAAAGCGTAAATCCTCAATTGTGTGCTGCCCCCCGTTATTTTTTATTATTGTTATTATTTATGATTGTTATTATTTATTTTTGTTATTATTTATTCATAGCGTGTCATCCCTTTTAAAGGAGCCTTCCCCCTAATGCAAACTTCCCCGTGCCGGGCTCTTTGTCTGAGGTGTCCCCCCGCTCGCTGCACTGGGAGGGTGACAGGCTCGTCAGCCCCTGCTAGACTCCCCTCGGCTAAAATGTTGTAAATTAACACAATTAGCAGATCGCCATTCTGCTAATTAGCCACTGGCGTCTGCCGAGAGATGGTTGGAGAGGAGAATCAGAGAGGAAAGAGGAGTCTGGGGATCCCCCCCCCTCCTCTTCCTCCTCCTCCTCCTCCTCCTCCTCCGCTCCAGTGCTGTTACCAAACAAACACAGGGCTTGGGAGAAAGGAGCAAGAGAGTGTGAATGTGTATGTTTGTGCCCTTTTCTGTTTCCAGCAGCATAAATGGATGAGGGGAAAGGAAGAGTGTGTCCTGGCTGAATGGATTTCATTTTACTCTCACCATAAACCAATTCTGCAGCAAGTATTGCTCACTAGACCCCCGACTGTGGGTCTCTACATGCATCCGCTGCCCGTCAATAAGATGGCAGGAAGCAGCCTAAATGACACCGATATTATCCTTTATTTGTGTGCACTAAGTCAAATCAAACAGGGTTCAATCTGCCGTGCGGCTGCTGTGATTACGCCCCGTCCAGCCTTTGATAGCGCCGCGGCTTTGATAGTGAGACAACGATGGAGTCGCTGTGCGACTGTCAGTGTTTGCAGATGGCATTGGCTGGGATTAAAGGAAACAGTGGCTCTCCAGCCTCCCGAGGCAATAAAGGGGAAAGCCAGGTGAGTGTGTCTGAGATGAGATGGAGCAAGGAAGGAGGGGAGGGGAGTGGAGGGGAGGAGGTGAGGAAAGCACACAGGGGGGAGTAAATAAAAAGAGGGGTGGCCGCACAGAAAGAGCAGAAAGGGAATGAAAAGAAGAGATATATATCGAAATAGATGGAGTCAGAATAAAAAGGGGGTGAGGAGGAATACAGAGAGATCCGACAGGAGGGGAGGGCGGAAAATGGACGACAGAGGAAGAAAAAAGGAAAAGGGAAAGCAAAGGGGGGAGAGAGAGGGAAGACGAGGCAGCGGGGAGGTATGAAGAAGAGATGCAGACAGAAAGGTAAAGAGAACGGTGGAGAGACGAGGTCAAGGTGGAGCCGTGCAGACAGGAACTAAGCTGGAGACACAATGTGTTGTAATTCATAGCTCGCTACTGCTCCTGTGTGCGTGCCTGTGTTTGTCCGTCTGGGTCAGTGGATGTGAGCCTGTGTGTGTGTGTGCGCGTAGAAAAGTGTGTGTCTGTGTGTGTGCACGTCGGCAGCATGCATGAGTGCAGGCATAGATTTTTTTTCTTTTTTTTTTTACGCCTGTGTGTCTGAGCAGGGGTTTGTATGTTTTCCTGAGTGTGTGTGTGTGTGTGTGCGATGAAAGCACCATGAGCAGATGGGGGTGGATGTGTGTGCGTGCATGTGTGTGCGTGCGTGTGTGTGTGTGTGTGTGTGTGTTGCTTTGTGGCATACGGCGAAGCACATTTTCAAACCCATCTTCAGGCACCTCAGATGAGCCAGGGATTATAGACTGACCCTCAATGTCTCTGTCTTATTGGTCTGACCAGGGGAGCATCAGGCTGCAGTGACCAGCCGTCACATGGTCCCAGTGCACTGCAGCACACCTGCGCACACACACACACACACACACGCACACACACACACACACACACTGTAGAAAGGAACAATCCTCTCAGGAGTAACATAAGGAAGAACGTGCAGAGCCTCCAGATAATATCACATTTTTAATTGACCGTCCTCTCATCATCATCCAATTTAAAGGTGTCATCCGTTTAATTATTGCTCAAATGAGTTCTTGATGTTTACATGTCCGTGTCTCTTTGTCTTTCGCAGGCCTAAAGATGCAGTGGACCCCCGAGCACAGCCAGTGGGCCGAACAGCATTTCGACATATCCTCCACCACGCGCTCGCCAGCCCACAAGGCTGAGGCCTACAGGGCCGTGCCCGGGCACCTGCAGCGCTCTGCCTCCTACCAGTACGCCTGGGCCAACGATGACATCTCCGCCCTCACCGCTTCCAACCTGCTGAAGAAGTACGCAGAGAAGTACTCGGGTATTTTGGAGATGCCAGGTGCGTATTCCGAGGCCCCCGGAGTGATGAACGGGCGTAAAGGGGAGTCGGAGCCCTGGCAGGATGGTGTCTACCCCATGAGCTGCATCCCGGAGGGGGTGTCAGTCAGGAAAGGAGGGGTGGCGGCGGCCTCGGAGGTGGTCTCGGGCATGTGCAGCTCCCCCGGCCTGGCCTCCAGCACCCTGAGTGAGCCCAGCTACTCCAGCAGCAGCTGCGGGAGCCACAGCGCCACCGCCCTCCACACGTCCTCCATGCCCTCTCAGGAATACGGCCCAGCGTACAGCGGATCCTACCTGCACAGTAGTTACAGCTCCCAGTCCGCCCCCACCCCCGCCATCCCCTCCCCACTGCACAGCTCCGGGCTCCTGCAGCCGCCCCCTCCTCCGCCCTCCCACCCCACATTAGTCCCGGCTTACAACGGAGGCTCCCCCAACTTGTCTAGTTATAATTACCCCCCAGCAGGCTACCCGGCGCAGAGCTCGGTCGGGCCAGGATACAGCCCAGGGGGAGCGCCCCCTCCCTCCTCATACCTCCCCTCAGGCATTGCCGCGCCGACACCGCTCCCCCCCTCCTCCGCTTTACCTGGATACCCGTACCAGAGCCACAACCTGACCCCCATCGCCCCGACCCCTCTCAGCAGTAGCTCCTCCAACTCACTGAAGAGGAAAGCCTTCTACATGACAGGCCAAGGGGAGATGGACTCCTCCTACGGTAACTTTGGTTACGGGCAGGCTCGCAGCTCCGCCGAGAGCCCCATGTACAGGGTAGCAGACAGCAGCAGTGCTAACGGAGGCTCCAACAGTGGCGGCGGCGGCGGCGGCTTCGACCGGAGCGGGGAGAAGTCGTTCAATCCGCAGAAACAGTCGTCGATGTCGTCAGAGCAGCAGCAGAGGAAGTACAGCAGTCAGGCCGCAGGTGGACCGCTGACCCCACCCACCTACGTCTCCTCCACCCTGGGGGGCTCCCGCTCCGCGGACTCGCTCGCCAACTTCACCTCGCCGTCCCTCAGCGAGCAAAGCGCCGAGGAGCACCGCCTCCGCCTCTCCCACTCGGCACCAGGCCCCACCTCCGGCTCATCCACGTCCTCCCGTCCCGCCGAGGAGCAACTGAAAACCAGTGACCCTCACCTCCTCGACATGGTTACCTCTGAGATCGTTCAGCAGGGCCCCCCGGTGGACTGGAGTGACATTGCAGGCCTAGACCTGGCCAAAGCAACTTTGAAAGAGGAGGTTCTCTGGCCCATTCTCCGCCCGGACATGTTCAGTAGTTTAGGACCCACCCCTCGTTGCGTGTTGCTGTTTGGCCCCAGGGGCAGCGGCAGGACGTTGCTGGGCCGCTGCTTAGCCAGCCAGCTGGGGGCGCCATTCTTCCAGCTTAGCGGCTCCACGTTGGCCACCAAGTGGTTGGCCGACGGAGAGAAAATCATCCGCGCCTCGTTTCTGGTGGCGCGCTGCCGGCAGCCCTCGGTGCTGTTCATCAGCGAGGTGGACATGCTGCTGTCAGCCCACCTCAGCGAGGAGAGTCCCATCAATCGGCTGAAAGGGGAACTGCTCGCCCAGCTGGACTCGCTGCTCATGGGCTCTGGGGAGGACGCAGGGAACCAGGTGTTGGTGGTTTGCTCCACCAGTCGACCCCAGGACATGGACGAAGGACTCCGTAGGTACTTTGCTCGAAGGGTACTGGTGCCCCTGCCGGACGGCGCCGCCAGACACCAGATCGTCAACCAGCTCCTCGCCCAGTCTCAGCACAAGTACTGTGTGAACGAGGAGGAGCTGGCGCTGCTGGTCCAGCGCACAGAGGGTTTCTCCGGACTGGATCTGGCCAGACTCTGCCAAGAGGCCCTCGTAGGTCTGTTGCATGTGTCTGCACAGGGCATGGACATGACAGGCATGATGCCCCGGGGACAGATCCGGCCCCTCACCTACCAGGACTTTGAGAGCGTCTTTTGTAAGTTCCAGACCAGTATATCGCAGAAAGAGATTGACACGTACACTGAGTGGAACAAAATGTTCGGCTGCAGCCAGTGAAGAGAGAGAGAGAGAGAGAAAGAGAGCGAGAGAGAGAGAGAGAGAGAGATTCCGCCCTTGAGAAAACGAGGCATCCACAATTTCCTTTCCTCTGGGCAGACGCGTTGTGCTGGAGAGAAAAGGCACGAGGAGGCCAACACGAGCCCACCCGGTCCTCACAGACAGGGTGGAGACGCTCCACCAGACTTGGTTTGATGAGACAACTGGCAGTTTTGCGGCTAATGAGCCAGTTTTAATTTGAATGCTTGACACTCCACAAAGCCAGGCGTTGTTTACACAGAGCAAGCGGCTGAAGTCGGCTTCAGAGGAAAGACGCCCCAGTGTCTGTATATATATCGTTATGTTCTTGTTCTTGGGACTTTGTTTGGCTCTCCAAGTGCCTGAAGTGGTGCTTTCTGATTTCCTTGATTTGATTTTTCGCCTCACAATCTACATCCATGGCATGAGCTGATGATTATTAAGAGCTTTAAACCTTCAGCAGTGAGTCTGGAGATTGACAGTCGCCATCGCTGCCGGTCAATCAAGTCTTTATTGTCTCGCTGTCAGAGCAGTGAGGGCTCACGCTTCATCTCCTCTGATCCTTTTGTCTGCAAACTAACAAACTAACAAACAAACAAACAAACCAAACTCAGGAACGTGTTTGTGAATTGTACAGTACCTCAAGATATCTCCACGAAAAGCACTAAGACCTGAGAGGGGGAATAGGCCTGGGTTCAGCAGTGTTAGGTTCCTCAGCTTGAGCAAAGAGATGACAATGAATGTACTTGATCTGTTCTGCAGTGACATCGTCAACAAAGAAAGTTAAAACTTATTTCTCTCCATTTATAACTTAACCCTTTACTCACCTGCTCCTGAAGTTGTTTTTAGCTTTGATGGGAAAACAATTATAATCAGCATAATTCAAATTGTGCATTTTAATTCCTCAAATTTTCATCAAAACCTGTAGTCACAATGTCACCAGGTGAATTTGTTAATGATTAATCTACACAGAATGTTGATATCAAAGATACAACCTGGACCCATTCACATCAATCACAATGTGTGCAGGTCCTAAACTAAATGTTTGACTGGATGTCAAAGTAAAGTATTGGATTTTCAGAGTATAGGTCTGTCGTCAGCATTAAAATGAGGAAGGCAGAGCCTAATGTGAACTTCTGCATCAATGAAAGTCTCACCAGGACTTTGGAAAAGCCACAGAAATCATTTGTTTTCCGACTGAAATCTTTTTGAAGGTAATGATACATTTCTCTTATAAGTATGATATTCTGTCCAGTTTACCTCAGCCAAGGAAAGGTATAGGAGCTTAGTTCCGGAGGTCACGTCGAGGTGCTCGTTACTCGTGTTGATGAGCTGCACTTGAATCGGACGGGTTATAGAACGGAACACGGCGCCTGTAATTTTAATCACATGTCCGTCCAGCTCACATCCCTCACATCTGTGTGGAAAATAGAAAATCAAGAGCAAATTACTGTTTTTGCCCGAGGTCGAAAGGTCATGTGATTATAGCTATTTCCCTTGACCGATCTCTCTGCATTGCCTTTAGTACTATTATTGTCGTGTTATTGTCCGACAGGGAGCTATAGAACACGTTAGCACAATAGTTTGCGTCCAAACATTTCCTGCTCGTGTCTCACCACGTTTGAACAGACGTCATGAAAGCACATCATCTATTTTCAGTTTGACCGAGAGGAGTTTTTGGCACTAGTCTCCGAGTCTCTCATCCCCGAAGGTTACCTGTGGCCCAATGTATAGCGTCCGAATGTATTTTGTTTGCCTCTTCCTGTACGAGGCCGTCCTTGAGCTCTCCTGTTTTGGCACGAGAGCGATGATGATCATACGTGCACTAAAAACGACTAACGGATCTTTGAACGTCTCACTGACGCATGTTTAGTTTTATTCTGAAGGAGACGACCACGTCCGTTGCGCATCTGTCGGTTTGGGTAACATGCAGTGTAGATGTGCACAGGCCCCGTCTCTGCTGTAGTGCAGCAGCTGATGTGGGAGGGTGGGTTCTGCTGAGCGTCAGCAGAATTGATGGAAAGCAAAGACTGCGTGGTAACGTGGCTGCGGCGGCGGCGGCGGCGGCGGCGCAGAGTGGTCCGTCAGAAAACCACCCTCAAAACAATCTGTACCAGAATTCCTTCTGTCAGCAGATCCTCTGGAGAGAGCGTCCCCTCAGACTAATGCACTTCAGAGCACAGACCCACAAACCGAACACTCACTCACTCACCGCTCCCCCGCCCCCTGCGTCCGCCCGCCGACTTCTTCATCCTGAGCTACAGCTCCGCCGACGGGACCGACACCTCCAAGGTGACGCTGGACGGCTCCAAGACGAGGTCGCTGGTGCAGGGGCTGCTGCCGTCCACTCCGTACACCGTCAGTCTGATCACCATTCAGGGGGACGCCACCTCCGAGCCCATCGTGGCATCGCTCACTACAGGTGAGCTGCTGGGCGTCATGGAGGAGTGACGTGTGAAGACCGATGCACATGAGCAGCGTAGTAAAGGTCAGAGAGTTGGTGCAAACACCATGCATCCCTGCTGCATTGGACTCTATTGACACGAAAATGTCCCATGCAATCGCAGTGAAGATTGATTGCTTGGTATTAAAGGTGCAGTGTTCTAGTGGTGAAGTTGCGTGTCGTATCCATCACTTCACGCTCCATTGAGTTTTAATGGTAACTGAAGTCTACCATCGGTTCTACAGGCTCAGAAGCGTGAGGGTGAGGTGATGGATACAACATGCAACATCACCTCTAGATGTCACCAACTCTTACACACTGCATCTTTAAGGGTCATGGGAACAAAAATACATGTAGGTTGTTATGAAAATGTCAGTATGTATTTTTTTTTTCCACCAACGGAACTGTCAAAAATAACCAAAATCTTACACACTGCACCTTTAATCAAAATATGTGCTCCATTAACAGCATAACTAGACGGCAGAACAGCAAACGAGGAGAAACGACGAACAAGTAAATGGTACTGAATAAGAACACAGTAATACATTGTTCCCTCTGCGCTATGACACCTGAAAGTTCAAGTCATTCAACGCACAGAGACTTAAGTACCAGAGCGCAGGCACAAAGTGAAGGCGCTCAAAGGGAGTTGAAAAAGCTGGTATTGAAAAGCATCTCAGGAGAGTAAATGTCGCTGCATTACTTTTCAACAGAACTCTTAACTCTTTAACTACAACGCGCATGGTTCCAACTCTGTTATCCCTTCTCTCTGGAGGTCACATCCTCAGCCTCCACGCTCTCCTCGATAGCGCGGGCGACTTCCCCACCATCGCTCTGAAAACGGCCACCGTGCATCAAGGATTTCAGATTTGCTTCGATTCTTTGATTCAGGAGCAAAGCGGTGAACCGCTGGACCGTCCACTGAATGCGTCATTTTGAAAGGGAGCCATGTTTTCCTGACTATGCAGCTGTGCTCCGAAATGCCCCGTGTATTGGGTGAGGCTGAGAACTTTTCGAATGGTGCCGGTCACACATTTGCTTTCTCGGTAACATCTGCCTGAAGCAGGGGAGTGGAACGTACGGCCCCGCGGGCCAGAACCGGCCCACCAGGGTGTCCGATCCAGCCCTCGAGATTGACCTGCACTTACTATGCCAGGACACGAGGGGGAGCTAGTTCATGAAATGTAACATCGTTGGAATGTACTTTTTTGCACTAAAACAGTGGGAACATTTTGCGGTTGTTGTTGTTTATAGGTCAGTATGCTGTGATCTTAGTGGCCCCGCCCACTTGAGATCAAATTGGGTTCTATCTGGCCCCTGAACTAAGAGTTCGACACCATGGCCTAAAGAAAACTTGTCATTGGCATTGAATGGAATCCTTGACAGGTTGTTTACAAACCTGTGTGTTTTATTGGTCTCTTGAATCATCAGGAACAGGAACACATGTCCATCTGAAGTGATTAAGTAGCTGTAACAAGGTACTGTTTAATATTCTATGCTGGATTTGTGGGGGGAGGGGGGAAATTGATGGCACGGGAACTTACTTGAATTCTGTTTTGGATTAAATGGGAAAACAAAAGAGGTTGGGATTTGAAACGGGAGGATTTTTTTTTTCTTTTGTCAATGAAAGAGGTGAATTAGTGTGAGACAAAGCAGGAAGCAGATGAAAATACGGAGTGATTTCAAATTAAATGTCTCGCTCAGAACGCTGTGTAAGCAGTTCATCTCCACAGAGGTGCAGAGGCATGCGTTTTGCAATTAGACGTCTGCCTGCAAGTTTTCTTTTTTTTTTTTCTTCTTATCTTTTTCTCATTTTGTTTTTCCTTTTGACACAAATATGAAATTTGAGTCGACAGTGAGTCTGAATAATGTTCTGCTGTTTATTTGGAACTCAAACATGCCGCTCGAACGCTGTAATGAAAAGAAGGAGAAAGGACGGAGAGAGAGAGGAAGAGGACGGATGAAACCTGAAGGCTTTAACTGTTGCTGTAAATACATTCTGAGTGTAAGTGCAGGAGTTTGCCTCAGAGCTGTTTCCATCTTTACGGCTGAATGAAATCTTTGAAGTCACCTCTTCCGTTTATCTTCTCAGACTTTATTTCTCTTCATTTCTCCAGCTGCAAAGATCCCTCGCACGCTTCTTTTGAGTAGGATTTTGTTGTTTCCATTTTGGAGGCGGATAAATGAGGATGAGGTCGGCGACCGAACCCGCTGGAGAAACAGACAATTGGCTCAACATTTTTCCCGTCTTTCTGGAAAGACGGACAAAAGAATCCCATCAAAAGAGAGAATGAGAGGGCAGGAGACAAAGAATAGAGACGTTAATGTTGCATCAGAGCCAGAGACACCTGCAGGCTGTCATCTCGTGTTTCTGCCAGAATCGTAGAAAACCCTGGCAGTATCTCTCCGTCTCTCTTTGCATTCACACACACACACACACACACACACACGCTCACACACACACACACACACACACACGCTCACACACACATACACGCTCACACACTGATAAGCAGATTTGTAGGGTGAAATTGGACGAGGGACGCGGAGGCAGATGGACAGTATTTGATGCACCTCTTTTCATCCTGTGGTGATTTGAGCGTCTGTCTTTGATCTCACATGATTGAAAGCTCATGAGGGACGGAGCCCTGACTTTCCTTGTAAAACCAGGCGATGGCATATGATGTGTCTGCAGCATCCAAGCCTGTTGGCGTCCTTTAGGTTTTTACCACAATTATAGTTTGAAAGGAGGTGGGATTTCTTCCTCCTCCATTGTAACGTTGTGGTACAGGACATTTCCTTGATGTCTCAGTGACTTGGACTTTGATCAAAACAAAACAAAAACAGGTCAAGTAGAGTAAAGTGTGCGTAATATTATGAATACTGAAACTAAGGGTGCATTCTGGCACTATTTGCTCCACTTTACACAATCCACTTCTCCTGATAGTTGAGTTCGTTATGGTGTGAGTGCTCATTCAAACAAAAATGTGATTCCACACAATGATTGTTCAGCCTTTGAAGTTCATCAGCGTCATCTCAGCCATATCATGTCAGGGAGAGAATGGAAACAGGAGCTGGAGAGGTGGACAGTATGAGGAAGCCACAG
>JAFBJT010089946.1:0-27500 GCA_016785325.1 Chascanopsetta lugubris
AATATAATACAATACAATACGATACGATACGATATGATATGATATAATATGATAAAATATGATATAATATGATATAACATAATATAATATAATATAATATAGTATGAGGTGATTCCAGTCAACAGGAGGCGCTCTCTCTTGTGAATCATGCTGCTTACGTTGGACATTCGGCGCGCGAAAGCTCTGGCAGGAAGTGAGAGTGTCAGAGGGAGAAACGGCGGCCAGTGCAGAATTTGAATCAACCCAAACTACTTCTACAATCTACGAACATCTACTTTAAAATGGCAGACCCGAAGGTGAGCACACTCACATCGGATCATCTGATCCACTGTGCTCGCTGTAACCTGTGAATTTTGTAGCAAACGAGGTCTTTGACGCCTCATAATCGGTCAAAGTTTATCGTGGAAGCTGCAAGCCAGAAATGCCGACAATGGTGCTGTGTCGTGATGCTACATGAGCTAATGTGTGTTTTCGGTCCTGCGCGGTGTAACGGAAGGGTCGTAACTTTATGACAGGTAGCTCTGTGTGTACGGGGTGTGTTTTTAGACTACTCACTCAGAATTTGAAGGTTGTTTGCTTGAAAGTAAAGTGCAGAGTGTATATTCAGCATGTTAGCATTAGCCGCATTGGTCGTACGGTGGTGGAGGTACCGGACACATCTGTAGAGATCGTGTGCGTGAATTTCCACAGTCGTTGGTGATTGAAACAGAACAGGTCACGGTATGGCATGTCTCCGACAGGCCGGAGACAACGAGGTTAGCTCTGTCTCTGCCTTTGTCTGCACGCACAACACTTGCTAACAGGAATTAGCTTATGCTAACTGATAATTGGGCGTAGGACACCAATTCTATATTTACTAGCACACGGAATACTAAAGACTAACGCAGAATTAAGTGTCGGCTTTTCCAAACATCGTGGCACGTAAAATGACACGCCCTTGCTTTGCGACACTCTTCGAGGTGGTTGTAGCTGTCCAGTTAGCTCTCAACTAGCCCGTCGGCCAAAGGCCTAGGCTTGCTAACTAGCTAGCAACTTCACAATGAGTTGGTAAAGGGTTCTCAAAGTTGACCAAGTGTTTCTTAACTTCGCTGAAGTTACGTTTTACTTGGCTAATTTTCAATTCAATTTATGAATACGTTCATGAATGAAATGTATATATTCTGCGTCAGGCTGCTGCGAAAATAAGTAATCGAGCTAAATGTGTTAGTTATGCTCTTGTACACCAGTGGGAAAACCGCTCATTTCCTATTAGCTGATGACTACTGTTCGATAACATGTTATTTCTGCATAGTAGATCTTACACCTTTCTGGCCATTCTTTTATTCTGGAAGTGACGCAATGTATTGTCGTTCAGTTACGGTTTTTCATGCTTTGTCTCGAGCCCTGAAGGTGCCATCACTTCATTAGAAATTACATCTCTCCATTATCTGTTACCATTTGATGAAGGCTGTGTATGTCTCTGCCATATTGAAAATATGCATTCATTGGTATTTTCACACTTGAGAATATGTTGAGCCCAACGGCACTAAAGACGCTTGGCTCAGCAACATTGATCTACAAAAGGCTCAACCAGCTCCCTGCTTACAAAAGCTGTCCTTGACCAAGCGCTCTTAAATCCCTCTATTCAAGCGTTCATGGCCGGTTGGTCAGTTGTCACCAGTCGTTTTGTCTAAGAGCTTTTGGAAATTATTTCTCTGACTTGTCTATTTCTTGTCAGATCGTTTTACACCCACTTTCTTCTGTGATTCATCAGTAAAGTATTTCCCTACTTTTCCACATAGGACCAGGAGGAACATGAGGCCCCTGCAGAAAACGCAGAGGAATCTAATCACGACCCCCAATTTGAGCCCATCGTGTCCCTTCCTGAACAGGATGTGAAAACATTAGAAGAGGATGAGGAGGAGCTCTTCAAAATGTATGCTTTTTTTGTTTACTTGGCATGTAACTTATCCCAAGTTGTCTACAACTGTAATGATCAGCCTGTGACCACTATACTGTTGTTTTCACCGAAAGTACCTGGTCGATAATGAGGTATGCTTTTTCCAGGCGGGCCAAACTATATCGCTTTGCCTCAGAGAACGACCCACCAGAGTGGAAGGAGAGAGGAACTGGTGATGTCAAGATGCTGAAGCACAGAGAGAGGGGCACAATTCGCCTCCTGATGAGGAGAGACAGGACCTTGAAAATTTGTGCCAATCATCACAGTAAGCTACTTTACACCATCTATTGAAAAGGTAGAAAGCAAATATGAAAAATGTTGCTGTGGTGTAACTGTTAGACAAACTGCACTTGAGAACATTGTACACAAAAGAGCAAAAGCACAGTGTACATGCTTGCTATGTTCACATAAGCACAGTGTAGGTCACGATAAATAGAATCAAAGACCTTCTGTATTGTGGACTTAAGTATGCTTTGTATAGAAATCGAGGAAATATAGCCTGTGGTGATTATGCACATACAAATGATCAAAAACTAAAATGGCCTGGTAAAACTTCGGTTCTGTGTAATGATTTATATTAACATTGTTCTCCTTGTGAACTGCAGTTTTGCCGCAGATGGAGCTGAAGCCCAACGCTGGCAGTGACAGGGCATGGGTATGGAACACACCAGCAGATTACGCTGACGAAAGCCCCAAACCCGAACTCCTGGCGATACGCTTTTTAAACGCTGAAAGTAAGTACTTTACAAGTTGTGTGTCGTGTTGAATCTGTCCTCATTGCACCACATTGACAATCAACTGTAGGAACCATTTTTGTATATATTTGGAAAACGGGATTGCTATGTATGAATATAATTAGTTTATTTCTGTTCCGTTTCCAGATGCTCAGAAGTTCAAAGTGAAGTTTGATGAGTGCAAGGAGGAGGCCAAAAAATCCCAAGGTAAACTTCACTTAAATATTAGGAGTTCTTCTCATGGAATATTTAGACAGATGACACTGGAAAGAAAGGAATAAGTGGAAGGGAGAGTCACTTTATGTATGTGCCTCAGTGCCTGTCACGTGGAGTGCACTTTAACATCAAGTGACAATGAGCCGGTCTAGTTGGTTTACATTTGTTTCACGGTGATGACGAGCTAAGATTGATGATTGATTGAAGCAGTGAGCAAAGTTGTAGTAGACTAGTAATGGTTGTATATTCTTGTTTGTGTTTAATATTAACATGATTGTATTGCAGAAGTGCTGCTGGGAGTAAGTATGGAAGTGTAAGAAGTGATCACTTTTGTTAGAGGGAACATGAAGTGCAAATTAATGCAAAGTTGGTAACCTTTAATTGAACATTTCAATCCTGATGGAAGGGGTTGCTAACAGAATCACAATGACTCACTTTTGGATATAAGGGGTAATGTGAAAAGTCAAATGCTGGGACCTTTTGGAATGGAAATGGTGTTTTCCTTTCCTATCATGGTTTCAGACAAGGGCTCGACGAGTGAGAATGATCTGAATCTGATACTTAAAAAAAAGTTTTGTTTTTTGAAAATGAATTCAACCATAACATTGTGCATGACGGTTTTATGTGCAACGTTTGCAGACACACTCTGTTCCTAGCTGCTCTCTCCAGCCTGGGACTTTTTCTGTCTGCTACATGAACATGCAGAATGTAACACGTTACTGGTTTTCTAAAAGGCTGGTGTCAGTTTGTTCTGCTACATCACAATTCTGATTTTCTTCACCGATTGGAACCATTTTCCTAATCTGGCCAGGGAATCTGCATGTGTTCAATCTTTCTAGCTCTTCAGTTGATCTATTTCTCTCGTTTTTACCACAGGTGACTCTGATAGCACAAACAAGGTGGCGGAGAAGCTAGAGGAGCTTTCAGTAAAAGAGAAGGCATCGGGAGACAAGAAGGAAGAGGACAAAAAGGAGACTGAGAAGAAGGAGGTGAAGGCTGAGGAGAAGAATTGAGAACCAAGAACTTGCTTTGCTGACCTTCAATTTATCAGTTTTTCCTCTTTTTCTACAATAGACTCTTAAATGAACTGAATTTGGACACCTGCATATTATTAGTTTTTTTTTATTATTATTATGTTTTGCCTCAAGATCACAAGTCCTTGATGCCACTGAGGAGAAAAAAAACAAGAGTTAGAGAATTAATGAGAAAAAAAAAAGATGCCCAGTCCCTCCCATTCCTGTCCTTTTTGCCCTGTGGAATGCCACACTGCATCCTTGTCATCTACATTTTGACGTTACAATAGACAAACTGAAAAAGAGGCTTGTGATAGTGATAATTCCCACATTGGGGTATTTTTTTTTTGTTTTGTTATTCTGAAGCAGAGTGTGTATGGAGAGAGTTGATATTGTAGCCTGCTCGTTTGCAGCACTGGGTCATGGACCAGGCATTGTGGAGGTGCGTTCTAAATCTAAAAACTCCCATCATTCATTTCAGTGGGTCCCTCTCACCCTGTCCACTGTCCATGCTTCCATTGTTAGCAAATGCAAGTAAGATGAAGACATTTCAGTGAATGCCTTGTAGCAACTAGTCTCAGTTCCGCCGTGCATCAGTCCCGTGGGAGTTGACTGGCAGGAGAATCACCTCCAGACAGTTGAGGGTCACTGGACACTGCACATTGTGTCCACTGATAGCCGACTGATTAATAGATAAGATGCACTTAGCTCAAGCTTTTTATTTGTTTCCCCTCTTTTGTTTTTGTTTTAAACCATTAAGTCTAAAGTGAACAGTTCATCAGAGTTTGAAGCATCTACGCTCCAGATTAAATTCCTCTCCAGGAAATAGTTTGTGTCCTTTAGATCATAACATTCCTGCCGTTTGAAACGCATGTAGAGTATATGTAACAAGAGTGTGCCCCTCTCAGATCTGTGTGCTCACCACCCTCCCCTTTTCTTTCCACTAATTCAGTTCTTAACTTTGCCTCTTAAAGTGCATCCAAGTGCCAGTGCATCTGTAAATACATGTATATGGATGAAATGTTGGCTTCTCATTTGGAATCAAACGGTTCCAGATGTTTCCTCCACCTTGGAATAAAAGCTGTCAAACACCATGTTCACATGCATTCATATAAACAAAAACACGACTCATCAAAGAACCACCTGATCCAATTTGATTCACTCGAAGAAGGAAACTTTATTTACTTTGCTCGTGTCATTGGGAAATATTTCCTCATCACAAAAATAAGAATGCATGTACATTTATCGTATAATATTTTTAATGCATCGTCCTCTCTCTATTTGAGTTTCAGTAAACCACAACAGGTTTTTCGCGGACTGTCGGGAGGAACGGTCCCTGACCTGCAGCGATGTCCATCCCCCCCCAAAAAAGAATATTGGACTTAATGGCAGTCGTCTTAAAGAGGAATGACATCGACAGTGTTTTGATATGTTGTCAAACTTGGTGAGGGGGGTGGGGGTTGTTCAGGCAACGCAGCAGCTCACTGTCTATTCGGGTAATTCAAGACGCTGCTGTTGCACTGACTCAGCAGATTTGAAGCCCTCTGTACCACAGCCTTACAACAGAGGCCACTTGTCACTTCAACAGAGTTGTTGGTCACATCACATCTGTGGTGGTGGTAAAGGCAGCTGGGTGAGACCTGGTTGGTCAGTGGGTTGTAATTGGTAACAATACCACCACAGCTACCAGCCTTCACACTGAAACTTCAGTCAGCACTTTATAAGCAAAGGGTCATTTCACAATTTAAGATTCAGTGTGTAAGATTTCATTCATACTCGTGTTGCACTATCGTGGGTTTTCCTGCTTGGTTGTAAGGGAAGGCTGCAATATTCAGCGTTCAAATCTTACCCACTGTACCTTTTTAATTTTAGAGTTCAGTGATCTTTCAACCGACTTCTGTAAACATGGTTGTGTAAACTGACACATTCAAACCCTCGCTCTTCTGAACATGCAGAAGAACCTATGATAGGCTTCAGTTGTCAATAAAACTCAAATGACATGTATGTCCACTCTGGGCTACTGTAAAAACACTGCATCACCCGGAGAGAGGACCCACTCGTACATATGCACCAATGGGCTCGTTTAAGGGCCAAACTAAAACATTTAGGTGATTATAAATTCCTGAAAATCTCAGTATGTGATTGTGTTGTAATATTTTAGGTCAATCTTACACGCTGCACCTTAAGTGTTCTCCACATTTATGAACAAAAGCCCCTTGAACCCGTCACATTTCGCCGTTTCTCGATAACGTAATCAAATGTATAGTTAGCTCAGTCTGAGTTAGTTAGCGATTTGTTGCTCAATACAAGACGAGTACAATTCCACTCCTTTGTGTGAAGGAGGTTTTAATCCCAACACATTTTCTTCAAGAAGGCAACAATGGTTTTCTGCTTAATCCAGACCTCACCAAAAGAATCAACAGTGTGTTGATGAATTCCAATGTTGCAAAACATAAATAAAAACCTTCCATTTGGATATCAGTTATGGTCAAAAACAACAAAAAGCCAAAAAACAAAAGTTCCATTCAAACTCTGAGTGGTGTGAAGCTGTACCAGACAGCTGCTGCATAATGATGTCGTCTGTTGTCTCGGAGTTGTGATGTGTCAGCACATTTGGCACTGAAAACTCAATCGGCCTCACCCTCATCATATAACATACTTGTCAGACCTTCTGACTTAAATATGTCCCCAACATCACATATCAGCTTATAACATTTCATCATATTAATATATATATATCTATATATATTTCACACTGCAAATGAGCTATTAGCTCTCATTTATTGACTGTATATTTAATTTATCAACTCAAAATCAAACATACATTCCAGGCTTAAGCATCTGTATAAAAAATGTATCAAACATAGTTTTGTACGGTCGGGTATATAAAAGGAAACAAAAAAACAAAAACAACAACATAATGAATGGGCGCTGTATTTTCATCACCCTTCCAACTCCTATGGTTATAACAACAAAAACATTTACATAGTATATTTTCATTTATTTTTGTACACAAAACATTCGCAGTGATGGTTTGACTCGCTCTGAACTGTTGTGATCATCATCACCCTCACTCTGGTCATGTTGAGCTTTAAAGGTGCAGTGTGTAAGACTTGGTGACCTCTGGATGTGAAGGTGCATGTTGTATCCATCACCTCACCTTCACCCTTCTGAGTACGCAGGAGAAGCTTTGGTCGACTTCAGCTGTTATTGAAACTACGTCCACTCTGAGCTACTGTAAAAACATGGTGGCCCCCGTAGAGAGGAGCCACTCTTCATGTAAATATACACTAATGGGCTCATTTAAGGGTAATGGGGAAAAAAATAAAACATTTACATGATTATAAATTCATGAAAACGTCAGTATGTCATTGTTTTGTAATATTTTTAGAAGTGACAAAAACGACAGAAATCTTACACACTGCACCTTTAACTGAAACAAACAGGAGCTTATGATAATGAAGTACAGTACTGAACATAAAGGGGGATAAACTACTCTAAAAAATCTCCATTTTGAAGCAAAAGCAAAAAAACAACAACAAATGATTCATGAATGTAACATCAGCTCGTCCGCTCTGCACCACTTGCATTCATTCCTGAGAGATTGATTTTGCACATAGGTGGAAGTTGCAGTTAAAGCAAACCTGTCTCAGTGAATTTGGAATGCAACCACCTCCAACCACCGCACTTGATACCCTTTGTCTAACCTCAGACTTCCTGTACTTTCAGTTAAAGGTGCAGTGTGTAAGATCTGGTGACATCTAGTGGTGAAGTTCCATGTTGTATCCATCACCTCACCCTCACCCTTCTGAGCATGAAGGAGAACCTATGGTCGACTTCAGTTGTTGTTCAAGTTTAGTATGTCCACTCTGAGCTACTGTAAAAATATGGCGGCCCTCGTAGAGAGGACCCTCTCCTCATGTAAATATACATTAACGGGCTCATTTAAGGGTAACAGGAGTTTTTTTGGTGATTATGAAAATGCCAGTATGTCATTTTGTTGCCATATTTTTTAGAAGTGACAGAAACGACAGAAATCTTCCACACTGCACCTTTAGTCTAACGTACTGCACAACAACTTCAACAGTACATGTTAATGTGAAGCACTTGGGCCCCATGAGGTGAAATTTCCTTAGTCAGCGTTTTTAGCGTCTTTTTTTCTTCTTTTTAACGCTTTATGAGCACATCAACAGTAAACACATCTCATTGGACGGTTCCGCTCTCACAACCCGAGGTGACGTGCCACCAAGAATGGTCACCACGACTCACCTCGCACAGACGGCACACACAGAGCACACACAGCAGCAGTTTTCAACCGACAACCCAACACACGACAGGGGGCGAATTTGGCAACGACAGACCCACACATGAGCAGACGGGTCCTGTGATTGGCCGTTATCCACATACTAAACCAAACGCAGAAGAATAATCTCTTCGGAGCAGGGTGGCTGTTGGAGGCGGGCGGGGCTCACACCGAAATCTCATACGTGGTGCCGCCCACGCCCGTCACCTTTTTCACGTTACCGTGGCGACTGGGGCTGAGGGAGGAGCTCTGGGCGCTGGGGTGGCAGTCCATCTGCCCATTCACTTTCATGGCCTCTCTGGACGGGGGAAGAGAGAGGAAGAGAGAGGCAGTTTAACAATAACTTGAAGTAAGAAAGACACTGAACACCAATCATGTAACGGGGGGTGAGACATGCAGTGTGTGCGGTGATGAGAGTGACTCAGCGGTGAGTGAAGCGTGCACGTGTTAGAGCAGAGGGTGAGAAGCATGCAAGAAGAAGTGAGAGAGGAGTCACACAACTTTATTCATCTGAGATTATACAAAAATGAATATGATACTAGAAAGGCAAACAAACAACATGCAAGAGTCCACATCAGACTTTAAAGATGCAGTGTGTACGATTTGGTGACATCTAGGGGTGAAGTTGCACCCTCACCCTCCTGCAGGAGAACCTATGGTAGCACGCAGCTGTCATTAGAGGATGCTTAGAACGTCCCATCTGGGCTACTGTGAAAACATGGCGGCGCCCGTAGACAGGACCCGCTCGTGGTGTAAATAGACATTTTTGGAAGTGACAGAAATGAAATCTTACACACTGCACCTTTAAGGTATAGTATGCAGGATTTCCCACAGTAGTATAGATTCACACCAAAGTAATCGCTCTGTGTGTGATCTTTAATGGGTCACAGGAAGAATCTTGGAGATTGGTGATCTGCAGAGACGCACTCTCTTATTTATTTTTCTTACGACTCAGCAGTTTTCCGTTCGACAACACCCGCACGGGTGAGTGTGGGCGGCTCGGCTGATTTTCTTGCCAAAGTATCTCCACGACTAATACAACGCGACACGCTCATTGTGACCAACCAGCAAATCCTGCAGACTGCACCTTCAACTGAATAAATAAACAAACCACATTTCGATAGATAGCATACATCGTTCATAAACACGTCACACCGCTTCAGTGAGTGTTACTAGGCTAATGCCCGTGTAGTGCAGGCTGTGTCCAGCAGGGGGAGCTGGCTGTGCAATGGCATTCAGTGTCCTTCAGTCATGCAGTCCCGTATCACTTGGATTCATACCTTGGGCCCCCGAGACGGGGGGAGTCTGTCCTCTCGTGGGCACTGATGTAGGAGAATTTGTGGTGGGAGTAGGAAGGAGAGCGGGGCATGGCCGGGGATTGGGGGTGGGGGTGGGGGTGGTGAGCTGGGGAGCGGTAGGGGCCCTCGGAGCCAGCGGCCCTGCTCTGGCTGCTGTTGGTGCTACTGTGATCATTGTGCAGGGAGGTGGAGGAAGTCCTGGGGGCGCGGCCCAGCGTGGAGCCGGCGTGGCGCAGCACGGGCGTCCGCTGGCCGTAGCTCACCAGCCCCGCCCCCATCAGATTGTCCCTGGAGCCCCCGTAGGCCGGGGGCGTGGGGCCCCGGGAGCTGGGGCCCCGGTGCCCGTCCGGGTAGCAAACGCTGTGGTGGAGGCCGTAGCCCCCGTCGAACACCCCAGAGTCCTGGGCGTAGATGTGAGTCTGGGAGCGTCCGTGCAGCATCTGCCGCTTCTCCCTCTCCTCCATCTCCTTGCGCTCCTGGATGGACGCCATGATGGACTGCGAGAGGTTGTCGTAGCGCACCGGGGACGGGTCCCTGTCCCTGGAGAGCGGCGACTGCCTGCCCACCCCTCTGGGCGGCATCACGGGACTGTAGGCGGGGGGAACCTGCTGCCGCGGCATCTCAGGCTCCCGGACGTGGCACATTTTGGTGGGCAGGTACGGCGAGTGGAAGCCCATGGAGGAGGGCATCACGCGGTGGGCCATGCATTCGCCGCCGCCGCCGGCTGCGGGGGAGATGCTGGGGTTGAGCAGGCTGTCGTAGGACAGGCTGCCGTTGCGGTTGGAGAGCGCGTTGGGCGAGAACACGCTCTTGTAGGGCGTGGAGGTGACCGCGTGCGGCTGCAGGGCCGGGAGCTGGCCCTTCTCCGGCCGGCGGTGGCCCTGCTTCAGGCTGAGGGAGCGGGGGTTGACGGGGTCGGCGTCCAGCTGGTGGGGCGAGGACTGGAAGGTGCGGTGGAGAGGGGTGTTGGTGTACTCGGGCAGGTCCAGGTTGGGCTCGGAGCGGTAGTCGTGGCCGCGGACGCCCTCCTCCATGATGGCGGATGTTTTGCGCTCATCGGCCATGACGATCTGAGGGGCAGAGAGCGGAGCAGGAAATGTAAACAGAGGTCGTTCGCGTGCACAAACCGGCATCATGGCGCCGCGTCTCACCTTCTCTCCAGCAGCGTGGTAATGGACTTTCGGCATGGTGCCGAAGGACGGCCTGAACCTGTACATGGCTGGAGTGGAGGGGTGGGTCTTACCGGAGATAGAACTCTCTGCGGCGCGCGCACACACACACACACACACACACACACACACACAGAAGGAAAATAAAGTTAACACTGCAGAGGTTTATAGACAGAATAGAAAAGACACTGTAGAGACCTGGGAGTTGAGTGGTCTATCACTGCAGACTGAGTCAGCTCTGAGCCTGTCGTTATGCAAACACCTCAGTGAGTCACGAAGAGCAGTGATTCTCAACGTGTGGGTCGTGGGCCTTTGACTGGAAAAAAAATCCTGTGCTTTTGTTTTGAAGATTTCTTCATGCAGCACCATTTAATTACACTCCTAACCACTAGGTGGCAATGATGCCCGGTAATATTAATAAACATTTCACAGATAGAAGAGAACTGCAAAGGGTTGCAGCTCAACTGGTGGCTCCAGGGCCTTAACCAAAAGTAAAAGAAAAAAATACTGTGCTTTTATTTTGAAGAGATTTTTTTATGCAGTGCAGTGCCGTTTAATTACACTCAATAACACCAGGTGGCGATGATGCCCTGTAATGCTAACAGACACCCGACATTTCACAGAAACCTGCAATGTTTGTTTTTGTGTAAAAGGGAATATTTCCCTCTCCAGCACCGCCCCCTGTTGGTGGTTTTTGTTTATCATTTAACTTGGGTTTGCACACTGTGATAGTTTGCACTATCTTAGGTTCAAAGTGCACCATCTTACTAACAGATTAATTTGAGAAGCTAAACATTTTCCTTGATTTGGGCGGCGGCTCGTCATGAAGGGGCAATGCTGGGTCCCGAAGCCAGATGAGGTGAGGACCACTGATGGAGACGGGGGGTTCCCAAAGCGAGGGTCACGACTCCCCAGGGTGTCACGAGACCCAGGGTGGGGTCCTAAGATGATTTTCGGACTTCTCTCGATGTACTGAGGTGGAAGTAGACTTGTCTACAAGGGGTCGCCAGAGGGTGGGCGGGGCTTAATCAGGGCATCCATGTACTAAACCCCAACAACATCCACATGTCAACTCAGTGCTGCCGTTCATAGTTATCACCTCGACTAGGATACTCTTCGACTAACATGGAAATGCGTGACGGCAGCTGAAATACCCTGCGTCGCCGCTAGGTGGCGGTGCTGCGCCATGAAGAAGCAGGGAGGTTCACTCCCTGACATAATGCACCATGACACTGGAGATCCTGAGGGAAACCTCACACACTTTCATACTGGTGAATGTGACGACAACACACACCTTCGACAACCACCAGCAACACCACCATCCCTGTGTGCAACTCATGATTCCCGCTGCTTCTCGACCGTCTCTCCCACATCCCATAATGTTGCACTGATTCACTCAGACATCGTCTCCACCGTGACAGCGCTCTGATGCCCATTCAGACAACAGGGACCTCCCTGCTGGCTACAAATCACACCCTCACCCCGGCCGTTGACCTGCACCGGGGACGATCCACACTGTGGGGAGCGCGGGGGGGGGGGGGGGGGGGGGGGGGGGCTGCTGACACACAGGCTGTGTGGGTTTTGTTTGCGTACCTTCGCTGGAGGTGATCTGGCCCTTCAGCTGGTTGTACCTGTCGGCCTTGGGCGGCAGCGGCGGCTGCGTCTCTTTCTCGTCCAGGCCGTCCAGGCTGCTCTTTGACTGCAGGGAGGAAGAGCGCGCTCGTTAGAGGCGGCGGCTGTGGAGGAGCGCGTGTCCGTGGAACACAACTCAATAGAACAGGGTGTCGTATGGAGGCGACGCCTCATTAAGCAGCTGCTTGAGCTTAGATTGATTCCCTTTGGGGGCCGACTGAGAGGGAGGGGTGGAATAACAACCATCTCTCACCACGCGGCGTTATTTGTTCCACTTTAAAGGAGGAGGACGCCGGTTTAGCTTTTCCCTCTGAGGACAGGGCGTCATGTACTGCCATCTAGAGGTGGTGTTGCAGTTAGCAGCTGACGACCCTTAACCTCATGTGGGATCATCTACGGTGGCTTCAGTTATGACCGAAGCTCCGAAGGTGCTTTGTTTGTCCATTCTGGACAACTGACTCAACTGGTGTCTTTGTCTACCCCCAAACATTATTTTCATTCATGAAGTCGAGAGGTAACATTAGGGTAGAGGCAAGTATTTGTTTTATCTTGCAAACTGTATTAAACAGACTTCGATGTGTAGAATCAGCGGCGTCTCCTCCCTTTAGGTCGCGATACATTTTATTTTTATGCACCAAAAATGTTCGCTTCATCGATTGAGGAGGAAGAGCAGCAGATCACATTCTGAGGGACGGGGGAGGAAACCTGTTCTTAACTGTAGTTCCACTCTGTGCTTCAGGCTGATTGGCTGAGGGTATTTTTACGAGCAGGCAAAGAGAAGCTGGTATGTATTAACGATTGCTGGATGATTCACTTCCAACATCTTTGTTGATTTTCAAACTCAAGTGAAAGTGAAACTAAAATCTGCCCGTGAGGAAATAAAGACTCATTTAGAAACTTGTTGCTTGTTCGATTGTATGTGTATCACACTGGTGTGCCGTTAAAGGCACAACACAGCTGGGATAGCTCCTGCATTATTTACACGGAATTTTTGTTTAGGGTGATATCGTTGGCTTTAAATTCACATTGTATACTCCTATAACTATGTATATATGCTTATTTATTTCTCCATCAATATCTGACTTCAGAGAACTACTGCACCCTCTCAGGATGCCCCTGCCTTAAAGGTGCAGAGTGAGACAAAAAAATTGAATAATCACATTGATTTATGAATGTATAGTCACCTAAATGTACAAGTCGTTTTCCCGACAATGTTACCTCATCAATCAGTCAATCAAATTGAATTGTGTGGCCCACATTCACTATTTAGGGGTGGCAGTGGCTCAGTGGTTAGAGCAGTCGCCTTTGAAATCAAAGGTCACTGGTTTGAGTCCCGCTTGGGCCCTGCTGAAGTGTCACTGGCTCTGACACTGATACCCCAAATGGCCCAATGTGAACTGGTAGAAATATCCCGTGACCCAGATTTCTGGATAAGCAGCAGTAGGAGATGACATGACATGACATTCACAATTGCACAATTTGTGATGATATAAACTATATATATAAATCAAAAATAAGTTCATTTGAGGTCAAAGGTCACAATCAACTACCACAGCATTATATATATACTGTTGCATCACCACGTTTTTACAGTGAACGGACACACTTGTGCGTTTTTGGAACTGAAGGCCTCCAGGGGTGAGGTGCGACTTCACCACTTGGTGTCACTACATCCTGCACTGTGACAGAGCCGGAGATACACATGTGTAATTGTCACAATGCTGTCTGTGAGCAGGGTGAAACAAGTCACTCACCTTGGAGCTGATGATGGTGCCGTGGACGCCGTTGTCACTGACCTTGATGGTTATCTGTCTGTCTGAGAGATCGGGTCGGAGGAACGGGGGCTGGATCTTAACCTGGGCCTTTTTCCTGGGGTCCAGCACGTACCTGAGTGGGAGTGGGACAGCACATACTTCAGTTTACTGCCACAGTTACCAGTGCAATGAGAGATGTTGCGACCATCAATCAAGGGTTCCTTAAAGGCGCAGTGTGTCAGATTTCCATTGAAATAGAATGACCAAACAAATACATACAGACAAATGTATGTACGTTTTTTACGTAAGCCTATAATGAGCCCTTCAGTGTATGTTTAGTTTATCGAGAGTGGGTCCTCTCTATGGGGGCCGCCATGTTTTTTACAGTAGCGCACAGTGGACATACTACACATCTTTTGAGCTTTAATGACAACAGAGGTTCTCTAGCGTGCTTGAATGGGGAGGGTGAGGTAATGGATACATTATTCACCAAATGTTACACACTGCACCTTTAAATCAAATCGAATGCCTGTATCTATATTTGGGAAAATTGCCTCATAGGGCTTAAAAGTATCTCATGTGAGATTAAAGTGAAATTATTTTCTATTCAAAAATGGAAATAAAATAATAATTGCACTTTACGAGAGTGTGTATAATCACATCAAAACATAAATAATTGTTTCCATTGTCCAAGACCCTCTGCTACCGCAGACCACCCGTTCAAATCCTGTTACAAACAGCACTATTGACGCATGACAATGAGACAATAATGAGCCAGTGACGAATACTATCATATTATAGCTATCCTATTATGTTATATACGATATAATATTAGACTTCATATACTCCACTGTCAACACTGATGACATGAGCAGTTATAAATCAGCACCCACTGTTACACAGCTCAGGTCCAACATGATGTCCTGAAAGGAATATGCGTTTATGAATATGGATTGACAGAAAGTTTAATGTCTGCGTGGGAAGTACAGGAGTGAGATGTCTGACGTATTAGAGTGATCAATACATCACCATGACAGATGAATTCATTCAAAGCCATCAAAACAAGATAAAGTAACATAATGTATAACCTCCATCTGCGATTGTCTCTCTGCACTGACACTGTTTTTTAAATTTTTTTATAGGAGAGAACTTGTCCCATTTGGCTTAAAATGGTGTGTGTGTGTGTGTGTGTGTGTGTATGTGTGTGTGTGTATGTGTGCGTGTGTGTGTGCATGTACAAAGGACAATCTCTGTGCTCTGTTTCCCATTAACTCTTGTTCTACACTCGGAATCAATTCCCTCAGCCATCTGCCTTTCCCCAGGGTTGCTGCTTCCTTTCATGCAGAACTACACATTCCTCCTCAAGCATGTGAACCCAGTCATACACTCACACACACACACACACACACAGGATGGATTGATACGTCTCGCTGCAGTGAAATGATGCTGGACTCGAGCTGTGCATGGACGTCATGTGCCTGAATTTGCATGTGCAAAACACACATCTTGATACACACACACACACACACACACAATGCATATAGATAACAAGACAGGGGAGATACAAACATCAATTTATTCATCAATCTTCACCAAGAAGCTTCTTCTGTACACACACACACACACACCTCCACACACACATACACACACACACACACACACACACACAAAGCTCACCTCGGTGCCAGAGGACTACATAAGACATACTCCACGTTGCCACAGCAACCCCTGGTGAAAGGATTCACTCCTCCACGAAACTTTCCTGTCACCTGAGGAGAAGCGGACAACGCCATGTTTAGAGCCGGCAGGGAAGAAAACACAAGGCCACAGTCCCCCCCCCCCCCCCCCCCCCCCCCCCCCCCCCCCCCCCAACAAAGGCACAGGCCCCCCCCCCCCCCCCCCCCCACATACACACACACACCTGTTCAGACACAGAGGTCCAGTGCTTGCATATAAAGAGGGTGACTCATGATATCTGTGTGTGTGTGTGTGTGTGTGTGTGTGTGTGTGTGTGTTATATGGTGCTCATTACCATTTATCTTATTCATTTAACCAATTCTGTTTATTGTCTTTAATGATGTGCATTTGCTTCCCTCCACACAGGCTAATTGAGCAGGATGAATCCACAGCAGCTGTAGAGCCATGAAAATCACTGTGGTTTAAAGGTGCAGTGTTAAGATTTCCACTTACCACTTCTAAAAATATTACACAGCAACTACATACTGAGATTTTCATGAATTTATAACCACGCCATGTTTTTACAGGAGCCCAGAGTGGACGTACATCACATCTTTTGAGTTTGAATGACAACTGAAGTCGACCATCGGTTCTCCTGCATGTTCAGAAGGGTGAGGGTGAGGTGATGGATACAACATGCAACTTCACCACTAGATGTCACCAAATCTTACACACTGATACACATGCTGATTCTCAGGATTCTCCAAATATTTTAAAGGTGCCCTGAAGGAAGCAAATATGCACCGTGGTAGCTCCACGTGGAAATGTTTGGATCTGTGTGAATATCAGATAAATGTGTGTGTGTGTGTGTGTGTGTGTGTGTGTGTGTGTGTATGCGTGCATGTGTGTGTTTGTGGCCTACGCCTGACCTGTTCATTGGTTGTACGACCTCGAGCCACGAGCACCATATGGAAACCTGCGAGTCCCATGACTGGAATGAAGAAGAGCCCCGCTACACACATCACCACCAGACTGGGCACAAAGGTCAAGGGTCACATCCACATGACTGAACATACTGTCAGAACAACCCAAACCTTTATGATTGGATCATGAACCTGTAATATTCAAGGAGACATGCGCCGCACACACTGTATTTGGATATGAAATGGTTTCACATCCATCGTTCTAATTTGTGTCATCATCTGAAAATGTTTGTAAGTAATAATGTTGACCAATCGTGACGAGACATTTGATTTCAGGACCTGTCTCTTTCAAACCCCCTGCTCTGCTCTGATTGGTCCAGTTCGCTCTCTCTGTTATAATCAGTCATCCGCTTCCAGCACACGTTGGCCTAAGTGTGCATTATGCAAACACGCAAAACATGAAACGTGACATCGCAATAATACTGGTGACGTATGGAAGTGTATTCTGTGGGACAGCATAGCTCCCCCTGCTGGACACTTTGGACTTTTTGACCTGCTTTATCCTTAACCCTCCGACCGAATTGTCAGTTTGCTTGAGAAAATGAATACGGCTGTTTGAGAGGATACGTGACGGTGGTGTGCAGCGATCCCAGCCTCTCCTTGTGGTGGAGGACGAAGATGAGGCCGAAGGAGAACACTCCCACCATGTGGATGCTCAGCGAGAGCAGGAAGAGGAAGAAGTAGCGGTAGTTCCTCCGTCCGATGCAGTTGTTCACCCAGGGACAGTGGTGGTCGAAGTCCTGAGGCCAGCGGGAGGGGGAGGAGTTACTCGTGAAGGATTCAACCGTGCGACTTCAAACCGCTGACACCCCACAAAGCCCTTTACAAACGTTTGCCCTTATGTCCACTGGTATGGAGCCGATGGGGCACATGGTCCTATTTTATCTACCCCAGTCATAACAGATACTCGTTACTACTACATTGATTTCAGTGAATGGGTAAATGTCTAGTAAATTCAGCTCAATCGTGTTTGACGTGTGTATATTTTTCATCGTATGTAAATGACCTAATGATGAGCTAATCATGATTTTCGTACTAAAGCTGACAGCGATTGTGAATTTCTATAATTAACTTATCACCAAAAAACCATTAAGACAAAACTATAGTTCAGTGGGTCGTGAGCCTTCTACTGGGTAAAGAAAGTTCTCCCTATGCTTTTATTTTGAAAATGATTTTTTTTAATGCATCAGTGCCGTCTCTATTCACACTTTTACCAGTAGGTGGCGATGATGCATTGAATACATTTGAGAAGGTGAAATTGTCTCTCTCTTTGGGTCGTGGCTCCTCATTGAGGGGTGATGGTGGATCTCGAACCCAGACCAGTTGAGAACCACTGGATTAGAGGATCTGTCCTCTGACCCGGGGGTTTGGGGAGGGGGGGGGTTTCCATTCCTGCCCCTGCCCCAATTCCGTATGCTGAAGTGTCCTTGGGCGAGACACTTGAATCGTCCCGTGTACTCACAGCTACAAAAGCACCGTAGGAATGTTTGAGCGACTGGGTGAAGGTAAAACTGTCAGACTTGCTGAAGGGCTTCACAAAAAGACAAACAAACATGGAGTGGAAGGACATCAGGTAAAAACGCTGAGTCTGCATCGGTCAAACCTTGATGCATATTTAGCCGTGGCTGCCGCCCGGCATCCCCGCCCCCCCGTGTCCACATACCTCCACACAGTTGTCACAGACGCTGCAGTGCGAGCAGCGCGGCGGCCGGTAGAAGTGACAGGTGGCGCACCACTTCATCCGAACCTGAATGCCCTTGATCTCCACGTTCTTGTAGAGCGGCGCCCGGAAGTCGTCGTCCTTGTCCTCGTCCTCGTCGGCTGGTGGGGGACAACAACGGAACGCATGCAGAGGGTCACACCGCGCCGAGCACCGCGTTGGAACGAGGCACATGAGGTGCAGGTGGTGAGGTGCAGGTGGTGAGGTGCAGGTGGTTTCCCTCCCGAGGCATCAACACATCTATCTATCATGCGCTGTGTGCAGGTGTGGTGGGAGTGTGTGTGTGTGTGTGTGAGTGGGGGGGGGGGGCAGTGCATCTTCAGTCAGGGGACCACCTTGACCTTCTCCGTGTCTACATGCTCGGAACCGCTCTCATCGGCTTCACTCTCACCACGCGTGTCAGTACAGACACACATGTACAAATGTTACAAATGTAACACGCATATATAATGTGCATATGTGGAACGTGCATGTTACATGTGTACACCTATATAGTTATGGACAGCTGTGGCTGAGGGGCTGAGAGGAGCTGTTCGATTCCCGCCGTGGAAGAGTCCTCGGGCAAAGCCACCGAACCCATTGTTCACCACATCGTCCCACAGATACAAGAGTGCAGCCAATAGATGCACAGGGTGAATGTTTGAGTGACAGGGTGAACGTAAACTGTTACTGTAAAGCGCCTTGAGGAGTCTTCAAGACTTCATAAAGCTCAGCGATATAAATACACACCAGTGTATTTATATACACTGGTGTGTATATACCATATAAATATCTACGATATTTATATGGTATATATATGGTATTTATATATACCATATATTATATGGTATATATAAAATGGTAAATATTACCATTTTATATTATATAAAATATAAATATAAAATTTTATATTTATATATTTATAACATATATATGTTGAGTCACATATATATAATATATATATATTATAACATATATATTATAATATATATATTATAATATGGGTAATTTAATTACCCATATTATATGGGTAATATTACCCATATACCGTATATATATATGGTAAAATTATATGGTATTTATATGGTATTTATATCTACAATATAAATACACACCATAGATAGGTACATTTGTGTACCTATCTATCTATATCTAAAGTGATCGATCAATATCTATATCTATCCATATGCACATACAGTACGTATGGATATACATACATATCTATCTATATCTAGATATCATCTATCCATCTATCTATCTATATCTATCTATATCTATATCTACCTATCTATGCATATCTATCTCTCTATATCTACCTCTCTATATCTGTCTCTATCCTTTTGTACATAGTCGTACAAAAGAACATACACACATACATATATATGGGAATTCAACTTGTGACCCCAGCAGAGTTCATGCCTTGCTTTATCTGACCTGAAGCGTGGAGGTGAACCCGCACATCCAAACAGCAGCTCTAACACACATGTGGCGTCTCCTCCGTCCTCGACGCCACTGTGCCTCGATCAAAGCGCTTTTTGGTTCGAGGGGCTGAGGCGGAAACATGAAACACGGCCTCGGCGGGTCTACGGACACATTCTCTCAAAACTAACCATCACAATAATGAAAACAATTACTGCGGGGAGAGTATCGGGTGAGCAGAGCACAACGAGAAGCACAGCAGAGAGAGAGAGAGAGAGAGAGAGAGAGAGCGAGAGAGAGGGGTGGAGAGCAGACACAAACAGTTCCTCAGTGGGAGATGTCTGTGTCATTACGGCTCCTCGAATAGATTTTAAAGGTAAAGCTGGAGCCAAAGCGCGGAGACGCACAGCAGCGCCGCTTCCATCGCCTCTCACCCTGGGCTCTCTACCAACACTCAGCTCTGCAGATCAAACACTGTTTGTTTATGCCGAGTCCTCGCTCACTCCCATTAACGCTCACAGTTCTTCATTTCACCTGAAATACACGAAAAACACACCAACTCCAACCTTCACCTCCTCGCGCTGCTCATTTGCATAGAACGTGTATTTTTAGCCCTGCAGAGTGAAACACTTTCATCTCACCGTGTTTCACCCGTTTCTATGGACTGTCTTTACAACTGGTCGGACTGGGCTTAAAGGCACAGTGCGCAGGACTTGGTGACATCGCGTGGATGCAGATGAATAGCTATGGGAGCCTTCCGTTATCGTTCAATACTCAGTAAGTCTGTCCATTCTGGGCTACTGTAGAGACTCTGGGGTGCAACATGGCGGCCTCTAAATCAATGACTTGTGGAAT
Organism: Chascanopsetta lugubris; assembly: GCA_016785325.1. Taxonomy (NCBI): domain Eukaryota; kingdom Metazoa; phylum Chordata; class Actinopteri; order Pleuronectiformes; family Bothidae; genus Chascanopsetta; species Chascanopsetta lugubris. The sequence goes on from JAFBJT010089946.1 coordinate 20,692, forward strand.
TATTATTTTCAGGTGATGACACACTCATCCACACATTTGTATAATTATTTTTGAATTCACTTTCTGCTGACAGACATGAAAACGATTGAATGGAAATCGTACGCACTGCACCTTTAATGCTGTTATCAGCGCTCGTGCCATGAACCAGTGACCCTCACATGAGTAGAACTGACCTCCTGCCATTATGTAATGAGGTGTGGTTTTACCCAATATCATGGGATGTACCAGTATTATGGGATGCAATTCTTGATCTAGTTTTGATCACTTCAAAATAATGATACGTTGAAAAAGAAATCCTTGATCACATGTGCAGCGTTCCTCAAGAGAGGCTGAACTATCCATAGAAGGTAGGACCCCCCCCCCCCACACACACACACACACACAAACACACACACACACATCGTCAAGGTCAAGCTATCATTTTTCTTCGTTGATTGATACTTGATAGTATTTGTTGTTGCTAAAGATAACAGTGGAGAGGAGGTTGATTGGCCTGAACAGTAAGAGTGATTGAGGCTGTAGTGTTGGGCAGAGCAGCACATGCTGGGTGATGAACCCTGAGCACCAATCACTGTGAGCAACCAAAGTAAACAGTATATGTAGATCTGCTTGAAAACAATGTACAGATCCATCTATGATGAATCCCTGACGGGCGTCTTTGAATGAGCCACGGGCGGCGACGAAAACAAGGCGCACGGCACTTCTGATGCGACAGTGAAAAGAGGCATTGACATGTTTTTCATCCATGCATTCGATTATAAATGAATCGAACAAAAACGAGGCCGGAGATTCCGGAGGATTCGAGGGTGAGTCATCATTCATTCTTGTGTGGTGCAAATAAAATAAATACAAAATTCAAAGTGGGCCTGTGGGAACATTAACACTCTTATAAGCCCTGTGTTTATTTGGGGGGTCGATCTCAGTCCTCCCACTGCTGCGGTGGAAGTGACTTGTTTGTTGTCATTCGAATGAAACTGAGACTCGTGTGTCCTTTCGCGCAGAGTCTTGGGAGAACAAACGCACCGGGGAGGAAGAGGAAGCACTTCACGAGAAACTTAACTAACACAGATACATGTGAGTTTGCTTAATGGAACCATCATTGTGGCCTTATTGAGTTTCAGCCGCCTGCTTCACGTGCTCCCCTCCATGCCCCCACCGAGCCCACGCCGCTCGCGGTGCCACCGTCACAGAGCGAGTGTCGCGTCGTATTAAAGGTGGAGTCCGTAATTGGCTCGTAGAACGATGCTTATCCTCGTAATGGAAGAGCTCCTCACATCCCGATCGCCATCGATAGATAAAGATACTGCCCCGAGAGAAACCTGGTCTCTCAGCATGCTGTTCTAAACACGAGCCGCGCAGCACAACAAGGCACTGCAGTGGAGATGATATCATGGGTGATGTCCACATCTGTCCTCCAGACACACTGTCCTTCCAGCAGTGAGTGAGCGGAGCTGTCTACTTGTTGTGAAGGCCCAACTTTCACGATTGGGCAGATGGGAGCGGGTGGGATGCATTTTGCTGACTGTTGCATTTTTTGTTTTTGTTTTTCTTATGTAGCCCACTCTCGCTACATTTTCCCACAATGATGTACGGCACATTCTATGTGTGTGGTTGGGAAACAAATGGATGGTGCATAAGTTGGTGCAACAACAAGGTGCTGTTGTTGTTTATAGGTTGTTATGTTATGATTTCATTGGTGCGGCCCACTTGAGATGAAAATGTGGCCCTTTGTGGCCCCTGGACGAAAATGAGTTTGACACCTCTGTAATTTAACCCCATTTTGTTTAGGGAGAACTTCAGAGTGAGGGGGTCACTCATTTGTTAGAACTACAGATATTTCATCTTGTTGCTGTGCAGCCTTACTAGCAACAATCCTCTCTCTCTCTCTCTCTCTCTCTCTCTCTCTCTCTCTCTCTCTCTCTCTCTCTCTCTCTCTCTCTCTCTCTCTCTCTCTCTCTCGCTGACATTTTACACTGCACCAATTTTCCAACACAGAAAATCATAAACTGCTGTGGTACGCATTGCAATCACATTTGTGTAAGGAATAACCTTCTAAACAATGTCATTTAAAGGTGCTGTGTGTAAGATTTGGTCATTTTTGTCACTTCTAAAATGTTACCAGATAATTACATACTGACATTTTCATCAGTGAATAATCACCAATCAGTTTATTTTCCATTACCCTAAAATGAGCCCATTCATGTATATTTACATTAGGAGTGGGTCCTCTCTACGGGGGCCACCATGTTTTTACAGTAGCTCAGAGTGGACAAACTAAGCATCTTTTGAGTTTCAATGACACCTTTAAAGGTGCAGTGAGTAAGATTGCGAGAGAAACTATGGTAGAGTTCAGTTGTCATTAAAACTCGATAGATGTTTAGTACGTCCATGTAAAACATGGCGGCCTCCATAGAGAGGACCTGCTCCTCATATAAATACAAATTAATGGGCTTATTTAAGGGTAATGGGAAAACACATTCAGATGATTATGAATTCATGAAGATGTCAGTATGTAATTGTTCTGTGATATTTTTAGAGGTGAAACAAATGACCAAAATATGACGCACTGCACCTTTAATGGCCATGTTAGTCTCTGTATTTTTTGGGCAGCAGAAGGCCACTGTCACCTCAGCGGAGGCAGATCACCTGCCCTTTAAACCACCTAATGATTATTGCCTCCTTTATGGGCAGGGGGAAGCTCCTCCTCCTGCAGACAGGTGCTTATCATTTAGAAGCACATTACCCCCCCCCCCCCCCCCCCCCCCCCCCCCCCCCCCCCCCCCCCCCCCCNNCACCACCACCACCACCACCACAACCCCCGGGACCAATTCAATCATCATTACTTAATTCAGGCAGAGCAGCCCCGCACCAGTAAGTCACCGCAGCCTGTTTCGACAGCCGAGACACATTCAATACAGCCCATAATATGATGACTTGTGTAACACCGCATCCATGCTTGTGGAGCGTGTGGACTTTACAGGCTGTAACAAGAGATAATGAGGCAGTGAAACACTCCAGAGAGAGAGAGAGAGAGAGAGAGAGAGAGAGAGAGAGAGACAGAGAGAGACAGAGAGACAGAGAGAGAGAGAGAGAGAGGGTGTAGCTCCATAAAACGTGTGCTCTCTACATGGGGACTGAACGGGCTGAGGGGCATAGGTGGAGTAGTGATTTCAGTGTTGAAGAGGTGTCAACACAGCAGATGATCTCTAAAGATTGATGGTGCATCCTTTAGGGGAGGAGTCATACTGTCTATACTTTGTCTAAAGCTACCTTCTTATATGGGGCGAAGGCTGATGATTAAAGGTGCAGTGTGTAAGATTACAATTACACATTGACATTTTCATAATCACCTAAATGTATTCTTTTTTCCATTACGCTTAAATGAGCAGGATGTATATTTGCATGAGGAGGGGGTCCTCCCTAATAGGGGGGCCGTCATTTTTTTTGCAGTAGCCCAGAGTGGAGGTCAACATCGTTTGAGTTTGAATGACGACTGAAGTCGACCGGAGGTTCTTCTGCATAACTGGAAGAGTGAGGGTGAGGTGATGGACACAACATGCAACTTCACCCTGAGAGGTCACCAAATGGTACACACTGCACCTTTGAGTTCGGTGTTACACTGAAAAATGTCTGCATAACTAAATGATAAAGTAGTGGTGATAAAATCACATCAGAATTAAATATCTAAAATAGAATTCCTCACAGGTGCATTGGTAATATGCACATATGCGTGGGTGGTTGTTTAAAAACAGTCTATGGTTGACATGTGGTTTACTAACCTCTGGGGTAGACACCAGGGTCCATGAAGGTGGCCATGCTGAAGTTGGCCAAAACAAAGAGGAAGACCACGCCATTGTAGAGAGGCACAGCAGAGGAGATCACCTTAGTCAACCAGGGACACCTGTGGACACATGGGAGGGAGGAAGTCATGACACACACGTATTAGAATCCTGGTCTGTTGATTCGAATGAATTCATACTCAGAGTCCCGTCTGAAACAAGACGAGACGCCGGTGACCACCTTTCTCCCGGAACATCCCACAAACAGCGAGATCATCAGAAATGAACCGATGACAAGTCTATGGTCTTAAAGACACATCAGTCCGAACCAGCCATGCATCCTATTGGCTGTTAATGACACTTTGCATTATCCTCAGGTCTGATCTTACTCTTACTAACTAAAGCTGAGCCCCTGGATGGATTTGGTCAGGTCAGTTATTCACCAGTGGGAATCCACCTTTAAATTCCATCAACATTTTGCATCCGGTCTGACCTTCTCCTCCGGCTGCAGCCCGTAACTCAGGCCCACCGCGCCGGGAAATATTCAGCTGTGGAGACCACCGGAGTCCTCAGTCACCCGGACTCGGACTGTCAGGGACGCCATCTGATTCTGAAGGCACCATCACTCAGCTGGACTGTGTGTGAGGCTCAGGTTGGACATCATGTTTGATGATATAATAATGGAGACTGTCTCATGGATTAGAAACACAGAGGTGCACATTTAAAGGATGTGAATAGAGCAAGTGTCGCGTGTCTGTGAGGACTGCTTCAGTCGACAAGCTTACAACGTACAGAGGCACAACATATAGTTGGATGTGGATCCCCCCCCCCCCCCCCCCCCCCCCCCCCCCCCCCCACCCCCCCCACCTAACTGTATTCAGGCTCACAGTGGCTGCAGAGCTTTAATTTGATCACAGCCTAAAAACTGAATGGGATTGAACTGGATCAGCACGGAATAAATCTTATTTCTGACATCGGTCATGACTTCAGTCTTTATTTCTTTGTTGTAAATGACCGAGAAGTCAACTCTGGTTTTAACTGTCGTGCGCTTATCTGCCTGAGGGTCGTTATGTGCTCTCCTATGGTGTCTTCTTTATGTCCACATTAGATTAGATTAGATTAAAATGCACTGTCATCGCACAGCACAAGTACTACGAAAAGAAGTTTGGCATCCAACCGTAATAAATGACATATTTGTGAGGAAATACTATCCGCATACATTTCAGCGTAGCAAACACTGACTCAGCGTTCTGCAGCGAGCGTTAACATGCTGAGTCATCCCAAACACGACAGCACGGAGACAAGGTACAAAGGCTTACAATTCAACAGCCCCACTCTCTCGCAGATTCCCAATTCACAGGCCTGTCACAGGACCACGTCGCCGAGCCCGAGCGGCGGGCGATAAGGGGATCAGTGGAGAACGGGTGACAGAGGAGGCTGGGTGGAGCCGGCGTGGGAGGGCGATGAGACTGACGGAAGCCCGCTGAGGACGGTTAAACACTGGTTACCACAAAGCGCTCATCGCCGCCTGTGTAACCCTCACCCTCACCCTCACCCTCACCCTCACTTTGAGTCTCGGGGGCCGACCTGAGTGGGAGAGAGACCAGGGGTTCTCGAGGAGGAGGAGAATAAGTAACGAGTGACGAGAGAGGAAGAGGTGACAGCTCGATGCTCCGGGTGACGGAGCATCTGTTTACCAACCTCGCTCCGATCAATAGGAGACGGAGGAGCTGCAGCCAAACCTCTAAAGAGCTGCAGTGTTAGATAGCGAGAAGTGTTGAGGTTGTAATGTAATACAAGATTTACAGAAATGACTCTTGGTCGACGGAAACCATTTTGCATTTGTTTGTTTGTTTGTTTGTTTGTTTGTTTGTTTGTCATTTGGCCTTTAGTTGAGTGCATTCCTGTATTCATGTCGGCACCTGAACGTTTAAAGATCAGAATCTTACTCATGGTGCATGGAGCCCATTGGTTGAGCATACTTGGGAGAGAAGAGGGGAAGGGGGGGGGGGGGGATTAAGGGGTGATTAACAGCTCAGGGAGCAGCTCTGTGACACGCCCCCTCCAAACGGAGCATTTTTCTGAGAGGGCAAAAACAGGCAGGAGAGAGCTGCTACAGCAGCTTCTAACAGTATAATGGTATATTATTCAACACTGAGTTAAGAAGGAGCTCTGTGAGATATTGGAAATGGGTGAATGTAGCAGAATATGACTCCTTTAAAGGTGCAGTGTGTACGATTTGGAGACACCTAGAGGTGAAGTTGCATGTTGTATCCGTCACCTCACCCTCACCATTTGAGCATAAGGAGAACCTTTGGTCGACTTTAGATGTCACTAAAATGTGGAAGATGTTTCTACTGTCAAAACATGGCGGCCACCGTAGAGAGGACCCGCTCCTCATAAAAAACATACATTAATGGAATCATTTAAGGGGGAATGGATACGAATAAACAATGTAGGTGATAAGAAATCAATCAACATGCCCATATGTAATTATTTTGTAATATATTTAGAAGAGGCTGAAATCGTACACACTGCACCTTTAATTCACCGAACTCTAAGCACTGTTTTCATTTTCATCTCCCCGTAAAATTCAAACATGACACCTGAGATTGAGTGTTAAGATAAGAGCTTTCTGGTGATAATGACCCAGCTGTCTCCTCCAGACTAAAAAACAACATTTGCGCACTAACCCTCTCTATAATCTGATCCTATTTCCAGCCCCAAGTATAAAAACACCCGCTGCAGATTAAATCAAATCTGGGTGAGACTAACTCTAATCCCACTGTTGTGGAAAACCCACGCAGGAGGGAGGAATCACAGTGTTGTTTGTCAAGTAATTAGGTGTGTGATGAAGACCGTTTAAGGTGGCAGGATTGATCCGTCAGCGCGTCCGTGGCTCTAAACGCGACCGTGATAATCCGTCACATCAACCATGAGCAGGCACGCGCACGTCCACCCCCACGTCCCACAGCAATCCCAGCGCTCGGCGTGTCTCCCGCTCTTCACTCGCCCACTTTGGGATGAGAG
>JAFBJT010089960.1:0-17075 GCA_016785325.1 Chascanopsetta lugubris
AATGTCTTCACTTTGATAAAGTATCCTCTACCCATAAGATGCGATTCTCTTTTGAATCGTGCTTGAATAGTTGGTGAGTTATACCAAATGATTTTCCTCACAATTTGAAAGAAAATATTTCTATCGAGTAGTCGCACTGCTCTAGTTTTACTTTGAAAAGCGAATGCGGAAACACTTATCCAACCTCCAGAGACTTCATCAGATTTGAAGCTAGCTCCTTGTGATTAGCCACGTCATGTAAAGTTAGCAGAAGAGCAGTTGGGACACATAGGCAGCCTGAGATTTAAGTGTCATTTAAAGGGTATAAAGGTTCGTATCGAGAAAGGGGGTCATTCTTACGGAGTCATAGTGGTGCAGTAAATCCGTGGGAAGATGTCAGACCTCGGAGACTGGTTCAGAAGCATCCCACTCATCACCAGGTCCTGGTTCGCCGCCTCCATTGCAGTCCCCCTCATCGGGAAACTGGGGCTGGTGGATTTCAGACACCTGGTCCTGGTGCCGGAGCTCGTCTTCAGCAGATTCCATGTAAGTTGTGTCGGCTTTTGTTTCTCCCCGTGCGTCTGTGTGAGAGTAAACCTGTGTTTTGGATGTGCTCGGCTAGCTAGCAGGTGGCTAACAGGAGAGCAGGCCTGAACTAGATGACAGCCAATCAGGGGGCGCGACGTAGTGGCTGTGCACTTCCGGTTGCTGTCAAAATGCTACTTTATTTCGCAACGGTATAAATGTAACACCGGAAATGTTGTGTATTCGCTGTCAGAGGATTCTGTGACCCATAATCGCACACATTCCCACTCCCACCAGACTCTGCAAGTTCTCCCAGTGTCTGCGTGGGTTTACTGTAAACTACACACACACACACAGACCGACCAACCGACGGCCGAGTAACGAACCACTGCACCCCCCCCCCCCCCCCCCCCCCCCCCCCCCCCCCCCACCCACCTTCCCCACACACACACACACACACACACACCTTGTTGACATCTACAGTACATTTGGTCTCTTGTTCATTCCAGCTCTGGAGGCCGGTGACAGCCACCTTGTATTTTCCTGTCACCCCTAACACCGGGTTCCTGTACCTGGTCAACCTGTATTTCCTCTATCATTACTCCACTCGGCTGGAGACAGGTGAGACCTCAGTGTCATTCACTCCTACAGCAATCGGATGCTGCGTCCTGTCACACTGATGGTTATCCTTGGTGTGCTTTTGCAGGGGGGTTCGACGGCCGACCCGCAGACTACGTCTTCATGCTCCTCTTCAACTGGATCTGCATTGTTGTATCCTTTTTTTTTTCCGGGTGACTTCACAAAATCGGCTGTTTCAACTTCAGGCCTAAGGTTACGCCACCGTCAGCCCGCCATCCACTCCCCCCACCATCCCCTCTGCAGCTCTCGCTCCGTACCTCCTCCTCCTCCTCCTCCTCCCTCTTTCTCTGCAGCACTGTGCCATCGCAGGGTGGCTCCGTGCCAGTGGCCCAGTGTCAGTCTGCCCCTGCAGAGCGGAGAAACCTAATCTAGGTCACATGCAGCACCAGCAGTGCAGCCTGGCCCACATCTCAACGCTCCGCTCTGGGCTTTGCACAGACGCTTCTAGACGAGAAGTGAAACTCTCAGACCTGATCTTCATAGTAGAAAAACACTTAAGTATGTGAGATGGGGGGGGGGGGGGGGGGGGGGGGGCGAGGTCTGATTGGCCAAGGTCAGATGCCTTGCTCAAGGGGGAAGGGGCAGGTGTGTGGGATTTACACTGGCAACCTCCCAGTCACTATCTGCAGTAATCGTCAGGCTCCAGCTGTGATCGTATGGAGGCGCAAAGTTGTCGTCCTTGACCGTGTGTGTTTGTGTGTAGATAACAGGGATGCTGATGAACATGCGGGTGAGGCTCCTCTTTTGTTTTCTGTCACATCATGAAATCATGGCCACTATTTTCAAAGCACTTGCAACATCCATGAGCCACAATATCCCCTGTGACACCGTGTTCTGGCCGCTTGTATCACCAGCTTCTCATGATCCCGCTCATCATGTCCGTGCTGTACGTGTGGGCTCAGTTCAACAAAGACACCATCGTTTCCTTCTGGTTTGGAACACGATTCAAGGTACGGCAGGTGTTTTTACTATGTCATGAGTTTAAGGGCTTTATAAAATCTAATGAGGAGATAGATCTAACGATGAGCTTCATCTGTTTCAGGCTCATTATCTACCCTGGGTCATCTTGGCTTTTAACTTCATCATCGGAGGATCGTAAGTATCTTTCATTTTCAACTCTGCAGTACAAGGACACCGTCACACCCTCTGTGATTTTCCAGTCTTTTTAAAGGGGAAAACTTGATGCTAAATGAACCTTTATCCATTTGAAATGTAGAACGTTTCTGATAATTGTTCCAACCTTCTTGTCGTCACACAGTTTCGTGAATGAACTGACCGGAAACTTAGTGGGTCACCTCTACTTCTTCCTCATGTTTAAATACCCCATGGACCTGGGAGGACGCTCCATTCTTTCCACACCAGAGTTCCTGTGAGTTTCTTTTAGTTTTGACCTCATTTCCATATGCGGAAGTACACGTTTCCTATGGTTCATGCGCCAGTGAGCAGCAATCATAGAAAAAGACACTGAATCCACTTCTTATAATCTATAGTCATCTCAACTTTCTCTCTCTCCCTCCATCTCCAGGTATCGGTTTTTCCCCAACAGAAGGGGTGGAGTTTCAGGCTTTGGCGCCCCGCCCAGCAGGAGACCGGCTGCCCAGGAACCAGCAGCGGGAGGAGGAGGAGGAGGTGGTGGTGGCGGGCGGCACAACTGGGGCCAAGGCTTCCGGTTGGGTGACGAATGAAAGTAGGCAAGAGGGGACAGCCACGTCCCCGCCCACTTCTCCTCCTCAAACAGCCGTGCAGCTGATAATGGAGATTAAAATGTTCACTTCATCACATTCATGTCTATTTGTGGGAATTAGAAAAAAAAAACAACCCTCGGATCTCAACGAATTAAGTTTTAAAGGACACGACGAGATGAAATGTGAGGAAGCGTGCATTTTAACCAAGAGAGCTGCAGGAATAGGACTCTGACTGTGGACTCAGCAAGGCCAACAACTCACTACAACTACCACAACCGAGTACAACCGAGGAAAAGATAAATAAAAAAAAATGTTTTTGTAATGTGATGACTCCCGACGTGCCCTTCCCTTTGACTTCTGCCTTTCTTCTTGTCGTCCCTCCTCCACCGTCTCTCCTCACGCCGTCACCAGTCTGCAGCTGCACACCAGCACGCTGCTGATTTTGGTTCAGTTGTTCCCGTCCTCCATGTCCCCACATGTGGCCGGATCAGATTACAGTGCAACTTCAAACAAGGCAGGGGGGCTGAGCTCTCCGTCGCCCACCACAGATCACAGGCAGAACTGCAAGTGGGAGCATTGTTACCAGGTCTGAATGTACATGGGTGTAAAATGTTTTTCAATATTCTTGGTTGCACAGACCTGATCTTTATTCTGCCTGCAGATTTCCTGATTTTGACAAGATGTGGTGAAAATGGGATTTTGTTTTGTTTTGTGAATATAACAGTTGTTTATTGAAAGGACAAGTGCGTCTGCCTGCGTTTGATTATCTTTTCAGTTTTTTAAACTCTGGAATATAAAACCTCATGAATCAGCTAATCTTGTGCCTGTGTTCTTAAAGCTGGGGTTTATCTTCTCACAGACAGGTGTTTTACAGTCAGTTGTGTGTTTATTGAGTTACAGCAGACTTGAAGTAGAAAATGAAAAAGCAAAGTTCCATACAAGCCGACCAAATGCACAGTTTCCAGAAAACATAGTATCTGGGCATGAAACCAAAGCAGCAGCATCTGCAGACATTCATCTCACAGCCATTCACCTGCTGGTCAAACGTCACGACATAACGGCTCACCATCGTCTCCCAGTTTGCACAGATATCGCAAGGATTTGACATTTAAATCAAAGAAATCCCTTAAAACTCATTTCTGAAAATAAGATCTTTTAAAAAATATGGAAGCTGTTGAAGCACATGCGAGCAGTTGATGTGGGCGTTCACTGGCAAGATCTCACCGATGATTCCAAAACAAATCGGCGCAGTTTTGGGTTCATTTAACGTATATGACATGTTGAAGAGTGTACATCACGGTTTGTGATGAAGTGACACATTGAGGGATCGGCCCTGAGCTCTGCACTGCTGCTCGGAAACAACAGACAGAGTCAGGACGTCTGGAGAGAGACTGAGGGGTACGATCACTGATCTGATGGATTTGACCATTTTAACATGCGCCAAACATTGTCACCAAGATGTTCTAAGCAATCAAGAAAAAAATAATCACGTTTTTAAACAAAAGGTACAGTGCGTGGGATTTAGATCTATCAACACACCCTCGATAACTTTTTATTACCTTAAAACGAGCCCTTCTCGTCAATTCCATGACGGGCTCCTTGAAATATTTAGAAGAGATATTCACTTCACCACTAGATGCCACTGAATCCTACACACTGAACCTTTGACGCGTAACGAGGTGCAATCATCATCATCATCATCACCAGTCTACTTGACTCAGTTCTGACTCGGACAGGAAATGTCAGGTACAAGAGCTAAAAAGGCAGCGTGGTGCGATCACTCCTCTCTCTGTGATTTCTATTTCACATAAAGGAACATTCTGTACTGTTCTGAGAACATGCCCCAGGTGCTGGTGTAGAAACCAGCTGATAAGGAACGATACAATAGCAATAGTTCAGATGCACAGTGCGCTCATTCATTCGCTTGCTGGAACGCTGTTAGTCGTGGTCTGGGTGGCGGCTTGTGTTGCCCTCTCGGACCACTGTGCCACGATGAACCCTTTAACTCGAGAGTGACTCCCACCTTCATGAACATTATTCTACGAGGGCAAGTAGAGGTGGCGCTGCTGAGGAAAACACAGGGTACAATGTGAAATGAAGTGGCTCATCGTGAGAGAATCCGTCACTACAGCAGAGATATGCAAGAGTCATCTGAGGCTGCTCGTACAGAGTCGTGCGCAAGTTTGATTCCCTCAAGAAAAAAAGGACTGATTTACAGAGATTATCATACGCTCTGATCTTCAAACGACAAAAAACATCAAGTCCCAGGGCATAAGTCAGACTTGTTTTTAAAAATGTAACAAAACATGCCCCCTGCTGTAAAACTGTACAAACCTTTTTTCTTTGTAAAACAGAAAAAATATTTACAAGGTTGCTTCTGTTTAGTTCTTTTCTTTAAAAAAAAAAAAAAATGTTGTTGTTGTAGTAGTAAGAACAACGCATCAAGTCCAGCTTTGGCACTCTCAATGTCATCATATGCACCTTAGTGCTCCCATCAGTTCCTGACGCTTTTGTGATGACATCACAGACGGATAGTGACATCATTGCTTCCATGTTTGGGTCATCGTCGCATAGTGGTCAGTGACTCACCTGGAAATAAAGACATTTCATTAGTTTTGAATACTGTTATAGTTCTGCTCCAATGGACAGTCAAAACTAAAATAATCACGTAAATGCACAGTACGAAGGATTCAATGACATCTAGAGGTGAGGTTGCAAATTGCTGCTCAATACCAGTTCATTTCCGACTACTGTAAACCCAAGATAGGGCACCATGGCTGCCTCTGTAAAGAGGACCTGCTCCTGTTGTAAATATCAACGGCTCATTCTAGTGTAAAGAAAACAACACCAAAGTCATTTCAACTGTAAAAAAAGAAACTCACGCCTCTCCGCCTCCCTGCTCTGATTTTCCTTGCATATGCGTGTGGACACGTGCAATGCTAATGACAGTGTGGTCCAAATATCATCCTGCCATCCCAGCATGCCGTTTGTCTGAAGGACCAGTCACACATAATTACACGCTAATAACTTCCTGGGTAGCTGGAGGCAGCAGCTGTGGCAGCTTAAAGACACAGTTTAACATTTATCTATCTATTTGCGTGCGCCAAGTCACACAATTCGTTTCCAGCTGCAGCCTCCGTCCACCCGTCACTCCGCTCTGTGAGGCGGTTATTTCTGGCTGGGGTCACAGTGGGTTAGGAGGACATATCCCAGCATGCACTGGAGTGAAGCTACAATGGGAAAACTCCTTGGCCTTGCAGGAGCAACCATATAAACCTTATCACCAAAGGTAGAGAGAATAACAGCAAAACAACTGATAGAGATGCACTGGCTTTATGATTTCGTGTTCTTCATTTGAAGTCTGCTCACGTTTCAGGTCATTAAATATGTTTAAGTGATTGCTCATTGAGAGGAATCCATGAGCTATGTGGAGCTCCGTAGCATCATGTGGGTATTTATTCTGGTTTTACGGCCTGCAGCGTTACCATTTTTATTTGTTCTCGTTACGAGTCATATCGTGACCAGGTACTTTAAGATTTATCGGCATCGAGAGCCAGATACTTTTCTCCTGATGTTCCCCAGGTGGCCAGAAACGGCAAATGAATACTAATACACCTGGAAGTTTCCCACTGTTTGCATGACGTTAGCAATATGAACTTTACAAAGCCATAACACGAAAAAAACAAGGGGTTTTTATCTGAACCTATAATATAATCAACCTATGCTAATTCAAAAAAGGTTTAAACTTGATACAAACCAAAAGAATCTTTTTGGCCAGTAATCACACTTAAACAGTTCCCACATAATTCATTGAGTCTATGGTGGTATTGTGGGGTTCACAACATGCACATTTGAAGGTAAATGTCATGCACAACAGATCCTGAGTGACAGGCACATGACTAGAGTGAAACAGAAACACTATCGATGCCAACGAGAGCTGAATCAATGTAATGTGGATTGTCACGGTCTAGATAATAACCAGTAAACACGACATCAGCAAATGTTTGAACTTAGCTTACCATCAACCAGTGACCCTCCCTGGTTGCTCTAAGGTTAAAACATCAGAGCCTGTTGACTGCGTCTGTTTTTCCACTCCTTCATCTGTTTCTCCCCCTGCGGTCACCTTCACCCATCTGACAAGAAGAGACACAAGAACTCAGAAAGTGATTTCATGTCTATTGAGCGCTTCAAAAAAAAACACAGTGAGGAATAAGTGGCATCTAGTGATGAGGCTGAAAAATGTTTGGTTTGATAAAAAAGAAATTAAAACATTATTTCATCTTTCATTTCAGCCTATAGTAATTAATAGGTCATGCTCAGAGTTGTAAATTGATAGATACAAAATGTAGTAAAAGCAACATAAATGCATGAAATGGCTTATTCATCCTCTGCTTGCTATGAACCTGACATCATAAACTAATCTAATTTGTCGGTTCTCCACCCACCTCCCTTTATCAGCAGTGCTGGAGCTGGTCTGGTCCGGTCTGGTCCGGCTCAGGTCTGTCTCACTGTGGGCTATTCTGTCTGTCAGCTTCTGTTCTTTGTCGTGTTCCGGCAGCTTGGAGGGATCTGGAGCTTCCGCCTTCTCACCAGCGTCCTCCACTGCATAAAACAGGGACGGCGCAAATTCAAACTCGGGAACAAGACAAAAACCTGTCCGATAGTCTGGGTCCAAGTTCACCAATTTAGATGGGATTTTCTCCAGGTATTCTTAATAACTTAGGTTGATGGTGACCTTTACCCATGACCATTAATGTTTGAACCAAATATGTAAAAAAAAAAAAAAAATAGGTCACAATATTATACATACCAAACAAATAGTAAAATATGCCACATAATGTCCATAAGAATGGGAGAGTGTAACCTAAGCCTGCAGCTGCTGGGTGTAGCGAATGAAGAGGCTTAAAAAGCTTCACGCTCTCCTTTAAATCTCACCTGTTACAACCTTCACTTCAGAGGAAATGCTCTTGCTCTTGCTCTGTTCCTGGTCTGAGTTTTGGTTCTGGAAACCTTCCATCCAGTCCAGAGTTTCACCGTTCTTCAGCACCAGCCGATGGTCCTTGAACCAGCGCACAATGTCTGTGCGTCCCAGGTTTGTTTGGGCCTCGAGCTGACTGTACTCATCAGGAGACGGCCACTGCGTTTGACAGAACATCTGTGGAGACAGAGTTAACATTTATTTACATTTCATTTTCCAATTTATGTATTAGCACAGGGAACTGATCATTTGAATGGACAATTGTAGGATAAATAAGGTTATCTGAATATGAATTGCAAAGGGTGACATGATGCTAATACCAAGTCTCTGGCTGACACGTTTTGTACATATAATATATCAATATCGATTACCGTTGAAAGGCAATGTGCACAGTGACCTTGTTCAGATCTGTAATCATCATCAATTCTCAGATCTGATCACATGATCAATGTTGACACATAAAAATGTGTCCCATCTGATCACACATCTGCTCATGACAATTCTCTAACCTCTGATCTTTCCCAAAACACATTTGATCTCGTCATGTGAACACTCACCTCAGATATTCACGTCAGTTACTTTCATCATGTAGTGTCACTCAACCCTTTTTCTCCAAAGGATTAAGTGAAATACCTTATGAAGATGTATAATTAAATTTGACACATTCCCTTCAGATCATATTGAGACTTGACATCAGTTAATCCCTTTAAAGTCTCATTCCATTACTCTGTTGATAATATTAGCAGCACTTCAGTAATTAGACGAGCGTTCATGGCTTTATCATCACAGCTCAAGTCACGGTGGAGTATCCCAGAACCTTCTCGTACCTCTCTGAGCAGGGTGAGGGAGCGGCCGCCGATGGGCGCCGGGCTCGTGGAGGCCGACAGGATGGGGGGATGGGGAGAGGAGGAGGACGTGAGGATGGGAGGGGATGCGGAGGAGGAGAGGTTCGGCGGGTGAGGGGAGGAGGCCGCGAGCACCGGGGGCGAGGAGGAGGACGACAACGAGAGGACGGGTGGGTGAGGAGAGGAGCGCGGGGGTTTGCCGTCCTGTTCTCGATGAGACGACCCGTTTAGCAGCGCTCCGGGACGCTCCTGACGCTCGTCGGTGGTTTTCGAGGCCATGGTGAGTAAAGTCTTCTCCATGTTGTCCCTCAGGGCCCTGCGCTCCGAAAACCAGCAGTCCACCTCTGTCTTGGACAACTTGGCGTCCTGGGCCAGCTGGTCTGCAGCAGAGGGAGATACAGAGGATTGGATGACGTCGCTCACATCCACATGCAGCAGACTATGAGGCAGGTTACCATGGTAACAGTTTGATGACCCAACACTGACCTCCGTGGTATCATTTTTTTCCTTCTTTGTCACAAGAAATAAAAATCAAGAAGGTGGACAAAGTAGTTGCTATTTTAAGTGGGTTACGCGATTCAAAATTTCTGGGCATAACAACTCATTTTGCTGAGAAAGAGGCTTATGGTGTATTAGGGGAGTTGGAGGTGTTTGTAGTGGCGATGTTCTCAAAAGGTGTGAGTTTTCAAGAGCCTCTTGAAAATAGAGGGACACCCCAGCTCTAATAGCTCATTCAGCCAACTGGAAGCTACAAACAACAATGCTATAGATGGCTTTGTGGATAAGGATGCCTGTCCAAGGCAACATTCTTTGATGGAGCACAGTGGTTAAGGGGAAGCATAAGCATTTAGATGAGGTGAAGACGCTATCTTTAAAAACCTCAAAATCAAGTCCATCTCCAGGGGAACTAAAGGAAACTAAAAATAATCAAAGATGAGCCTAAAACCTGTTCAAGATGAAATGAAGCCACATGCTGTGAGCATTTACAAAAGGTCAGGAAACGAGTTCTCAAGTTTAATGCACTAAACAACTGGCTGCTGAGTTTTTGAGATTGAGTCAAACCAAATGTATCCTCATTCAGCGACAATGGTCTATTAAGTAGCTAAAACGTTCTGTCATTGTTTTTTTGAGGAACTACATGACAGAAGCTGATCCACATAAGATTAGTAGGAAGCTGGTTTTGTGCCTCATTAGCTACTGGAGGGGGGCCGACATGTCTTTTTGGAGATGAATACAAATATAGAAATACTCTTCTTCGGCTTAGATCAAACACAAATAAATAAAACCATTTGCTCAAATGGGCACACAAACAGTCTACACAGAGTTATACCTGACAATGAATCCGATTGTCTTTCTCTCAAAATTGACATAAATATCCATTGATGTTCATTTAAATTCAGGTAGGATTCTGCCATATTCATTTCTTCTATAATTGAAAATCTTAGGTCCAGTTTCATCTCACATAGAATTAACACATCGTGTAAACTAAGACTTATAACAATGGTATAAATCATATAATTTCTGCTACAATAAACCTCTCTTTAACGAACAGAATGTCTTAAAAGAATCAACCTAACAAATAAGGAGCAGACAAGCAATTAGTGAAATGTCATGACGATGGGTGGTATCTGGATGCAGGAGGGACATGACGCTTTGCTATCTGAGCACTGCGACCTTGACTAGCTCATTTCACTCAAAGCTGAATCTCATTCTCATCGTCATCTCCTTCATATTAAACACATGTTTAATATAGATTTGAGACATTTTAGGAAAAAGTTCCAGAAAATGTGCATTGTCATACATGATCTTTCTGTAGTTTGACAGCAGCTTTATTGATTCTCCCTGAAGCCTCCTTTATGTTGTATATTCAAAATAAGAATCGTGCGATGTGTGTTTTTGAGTGGGCTGATGTGTGGGCTGTACCGAGCTCTGCCTCCGTCGGAGAGCTGCTCTTCTGGAAACTCTCCTCGAGCGCCTTGAGCTGCTCTGATGTCTTTCCCTTCACCCGCTCCAGCAAGGGGAAGTGACTGGGGACCGCTTTCTTCACAGGACCATCTTTAGCTGCTGCAGCTGTCACCTCAGTTTTCACCAGCACTGGTGGAGGAGCAGCACCTTTTGGGGTAATGGTGAGAGGTTTTTTTTTTTATGAAGTGGAGATGAACTAAGGAACAATAACACTTCTAACTACCAATAGAAGCATTCTTCAAGATATGCATTTCATCACTTGATTTGTGTGGCACTGTTCACACAACGTACCTTTGAGATTAAGGAGCCTCTGTTCACTGAACCACTTCTTTATCTCTCCTCTGGACAGCCCTGTGGTCTCTATCAGCCTGTAGATCTAATCACACGACAAGATGCAACATGGTGTAAAACAAAAAAAACACAAGTTCATCTGTGACAGTTTTTTTGCTTAAAATAGAAAGCAGTGCAAACTAAGACAAAATAAATCTCTTTGACCAACTGGGAATGCGCTCCATTTATTTATTCTTACCTCATCTTCCTCAGGGAAAGGACATTGTGTGTAGCTTGCCCTCAGCACCGAGAGCTGCTCGCCCGTTTTATTGGGGTCAACTGTGAAATTTAGCACTTTGGATGACGTCAGCTTGGACGCTGCCACGGGTGCAGAGATGGTTTGAATGATGGAAGGTCGTTTACTCTCTGTAGCGATCACTGGAGAGGTCAGGGGTCGCTTCAGTGACTGTGCCACCTGTTGAAAACAATGAAAAAAAGCACTTTTGGTGGGTCGTTGCAATTTAGTATGTCTTTGTTATAGAGTAAGAAGATGCAGGAAAAAACAAAAAAAATAAAACAAGAACATCGTTTTGTTCTGAAGAACATTAACGTCCAGTGTTTATATTACCTGGTTAGCCACAGTAAGTGCCAACGGTGCACAGGTGACAGTGGAGCCATTGGCCACAGGCGTCAGCACCAGGCTGCTCTGTCCCAGCAGCTGACAGGGGAGGGACTGCAGGACAGACGCCCCTGGCTGCACAGACTTGGATGTTGCAGAGGTTGCTGACATATTTTGCTGAGGAGTGACCACGGTGAAGGTCTGAGACATGGAGGAGATTGTACCGTTGAACATTTTTTTCCTAGCCTCTTCCACCTGAAACACACGGAGAGGACATGTTATTCTTATATGAGCCTTATCGATTCAGAATTGAGAAAAGACGCCATTGTAACAACAGCACACAAGCTACAGCTCGTACCTCCTCAGGTGACCAGCTGATGCCCTGTTTGAGCCTCTGTGTGGTGAACCACACTTTAATCTGCTCCTCTGGATGTTTGGAAGCCGCAGTGAGCCACGAGAGCTCGGCTTGCGTTGGGTAGGGGAACTTGTTGAAGGAGGATATAAGCGTCAGGTTGTCGTCCAGCGATGGGTTGTATTTGGTTGTGTTGAGGGGCACTGCGATCTTCGGCACCTAAAACAAAGCAATCGGCTAAAGAAACCTTTTTTCCCCCCGTGTCGAACAAGTGCAACAATTTCTGTAAACACTATTCTGAGTTGTGTTCAGAAAAGGGGTTAAGCCTGGCTAACCTGCTGGATGTGGTTTTACAGTGGGTGTTCAAGCATGAGTGGTATTGATTTTCTCCACGAGTCAGAGAGTGAATGGGCATATGTCTGAATGACAAACTTTATCCATGCAGGAGCAGCAGATGAAAAAAAAAAACATTCTTACCTGGGTATAGTTTAGAGGCCGCTGAAGGGAAGGCATTATGTGAGAAAGGCCGTCTGCTTTAAGCAAAGTTGATTCAGGGATGATGACCGTCCCATTGACATTAACCGCCGTGATCGGTTTCTTGGTCAGGTCTGTCCGTTTATTATCTGATGACATTTTTGGTTTCGCGACCTTGATTGGAGCCATTTTGCTGAGAGGAGAGCCGAGTTCGTCCCCTTTGCGAGAATTGCCGCTGGACGTGTTGTAAATGACTGCATTGTTACTGCACCCTTCTATCGTCTGTTCCAAGATTGTCTGATTGTTCATTTTTATACGTTTGAATTTAAAGTTGCTCTCACCGGGGTGACACCTCTCATTGTGCTCCGTCAAAGTGTCAAACTTTTTTGTGTTGAAGTTGCAGACAGCGCACAGATACAGGGGGTTGAGGATGACATTGGGATGGTTGGCGTCTACGTGTTCTTTAAAAGTGTTCAGGTTTTGTGTCGAGAAGGGGCAGTATTTGCACTCATACCCCCCTTGTTGCCTACGCTGTGGCTTAGAAAGGTCTGATGACTCCACTGCAGGTTTGTCCAGAGCGGTGAGAGGGTCAGAGGCCTTTCCCAATACATCCAGCTCCATGGATGAATCTGTTTCTGTTGAGACATCCGCCTCCATTGGCCGATCCTCCGTATGGTTCTCTTTCGTGATCTAAACAAAATAAAAGTTAGCTTTCATGTGGAAAATACAGCCAAACAATTTACATTTTCACATTCATCACCATATGATACAAATACAATACTTTTTTGCCTGAAATATTGAGGTTTTACCTCCATATTGTTTGATTCCTCTGCATCATCATCATCATCATCCAGCTCCACCATTGTCTGCTCTGGTCGGATCATACAAGGAGTGGAAGCTTTCCGTCGGCTGGACATGTTGATGCTAGATACTGGGTTTTTCCCTTTGCCCTGCACTGGTACTTGTGTTCCTCCCGGAGTGATGGACACAACAGCTGGAGTGAAGGAGTATGCTGGTTTGGACAAGAGGAATGGCTTGCACTAGATCTGAGAGACAGGCTGCAAGCTCAAGACAGTTGTTTGGGATGGGACTGAGCAGCCTGTTGAGGAGTCTTCCTATGGGGTGCGATCAGTGGCCAGGGAGAGCAAGAAGTGGGCAGTCCAACATGTAGGTCTGGAAGAGATGGGACTGCTGTGGTTGAGTGTAGGCAGAGTTCGCTGACAGTGTCAGCTCCAGTATTTGCCGACTTCCTGGAACTGCATGACAGGATGTCACCTGGATCAGAGAGACGGGTAGAGAAGGAATATGAGAAAGGCAATTTAATTTGGTCTACCGGCAAATGTTAGCAATACTCAGGTATAACATGACTACTTAAGAAAGGTGAGGGCAATTTTTCTCAATAGCCATGTGGAGGTTGACTGCACTTGGGAATAGAATGTAGAAAATGTAGAAAACGGAGACATTCACTTTCCAATCATGACTATTCTCAAACCACATGCTTTTGTTTTTTCCACACAATCTTCTTCTAGCCTTGCGGCAGGGGGTAAAAAAAACCAGCCTGATTTGAGCACTTAAGTGAAGCGACATGTTGGGTTGTTTGTGTCCCACACGGATCTGCAGTGGGCTACTGCCCAAAGGAAATTGAGATAACAGCCAACCAAAATGACTGGAAATGAGAAAAGGTTCAAGGAAGCAAACAACTGTCAACAGGTGTCAGCAGACTGATGCTGAAAAGACTACAGTTCTGGTGTCCATTTATGTGACGTGAAAAACGTTCACAGTGACGATGTGATGACAATGTAGCTGGACAGGCAAATCGCTGCAGCTGACAGACTGGTGGCTATCTGACGAATGTCAAATCGGATTACATAGCAGAGTGGGAACAAGGTGAGAGACCAGAGACAAAGCAGATTCGGATGTACATCTTAAACAGTAAGAGTTGCTTTGTTTGTGTTGTCACTGCCTTCAAGAAACAATAAAAGCTGAAGGAGAGCGAGCAGAGGAAACTTACCCGGGGTAATATTGTAATGAGAGAGGGGAGAGAGAGACAGAGAGAGAGCGAGAGAGGGAGAGAGAGTCAGGAGGGAGCTTATCTGACTGAAAAAGTCTATTGATATTCCTTAGGCCTCATGCTGAAGCTTCATACTCATATCCACATGAGTAAAAATCAAATGAGTCGATGCAGCAGTGGCGCTCTTCTATCAGGATATAATGAGCTTCTATGAAACCAAGTCAGTACACAGTGCCACTAAATGTCCTCTAAAATCCCATATGTCCCACACTACTTAGAATTTGACGTTTAAGTAAATACAGACAGTAGAAAAAGATTTAATTCCACGAAAGAGCCTGTTTGAATCTGTAACAAATGGTGGCAAAGCAATAATTATGAGTCTGTCTTAGGAATGGTTGTAGCTGCATAGCACAATAGAATTGTACTTTGAACTCACTTTGAAGTGCCAAATATTTAACGTGACCGTCCAACAATGACACACTAATCATATGGCACTGTGCCCTTCAAGGCTTGAAGGCTGTCATTCACCAGTCGACTCATTGTCCCGAGATATCTCAACTCCTCAAACAACCCACTGAGGCATCATTAGAATGCAGACTCATTACCATGGTGTCGCTATGGCAACCGTGGACATAGAGCTTTAGTCAAGTAGCTGCAACATCCATGTCATTGCCAGAGATAGGGGTGACCCCTCGACTGTGTGTGGAACTGTGTTTAGTTGAGATGGAGAGAGAAAAGAGGCAGAAATACAGAAATCCTGCAGAAATGGGTGACGGGCAATTGAGTGCGTTGAAAGCCTGGAAAATCCCCCATCCTGCAGGATGGTGAGTGTTATGGTGCATTTGTGACGTTTCTCCAGCTTTAGTCACTGAGCGATGACTGGGAAAAGATACAAAGGAAAGACATGGCCCTACTTTTCAGCTAAATTCAAGTCAGTCAGAGGTAGCACACAAAAGATCTGTCTGATAAAAGACAAGGTTACAGTCGACCCGATTACCCTGCTAACCCCATTTTGAGTGGAGCGCAGATAAGATGCATCCGATATGACACTTGACGTAACCACCGCCGCATAAATTGATTGACACTGTCTGTTCAACTACTGCTCTGTCTCTCAAAGTCTAACCATGTACAAAATCCATCAGTGTAGACAAGATCAAGGTGAAGAAACTGGAGATGCATTCAATGGGTCACTTCACATGAGCTGCAGAACCTTTGCTGACACAGCCTACACACTGGCTGACGGGCCATAGTGACTGGATCCGGTTCCGACTATGAACAGAACCAACAGTCACTGGTCTTTTACCTCCCACTGTTTGTGCTGAGCCCACACAAGTAAAGGGAGGGTGAGGTCTATTTATGCAACATCCATATTAAAGTGCAGCCAACACACCTGCCATTAGACTTACTAACGTAAACAAAGGCACACTCTATACAGCAACTTTCAGACATGCAATGAAATTATGTTTTAACAATTGACAGACATGATGAAGAAATCAACTTTGAAAGATGAGATTCGAGAGCTTTTGGCCATAAGGGCTGACGTCAATGAGCTGTAAACAGAGACACTGCTTCCCACAGCCTGAATGCATAATTCCCTCCTTCCTGCATAGACTATTTTAGGGGGTATCCTTTTTCCTAAATGCTCCAGAAATGTCCCTACTGTGACCTGGAGATTCAAGAAAACCCAAAATATTTCTGAGTCATTTTCCAGAGTTCATGATCAAATCAGCAGATGAGAAATATTGAGCAGAGGTCAGAATGAACAATGGCTGACATACTATGAGCACACACAGCTCTGCAGCCTGCTCCTCCTAACTCCATCCTTTTCAGAGGGGGAGGAAGGGAGGGGCTGCTCTCCTGCTGCCTTGGCTTGATATTTGGGAGCAGTGAATGCCACTGTGCAAAACAGAACTGATGCAGTGTGTAATTAATAACCATGGCAATGTGCTTACTCACCTCCACAGCCACTCAAACTTCTATCAAAATAACCTGAATAATACCTTTATTGCAGTCTTACTGAAAGACTCCAGTTTTGTGGATTTGAAGTAATTACTTGGTTACTTACGGGAAGAAATGTTTGAGCCCTTTGATTGTTCGGCTGTAAACATCTCGCAAATAAATGCACTCATATTTCCCACTGCAGTCTAAAATACCTAATAATGTCTGCTCCTGAAGGATGCAACATAAGCAAATATACAAACAAAAACAAAACCGCTGATCAATTGTGGATTCAAACCTAATTTTGTAGGCTGGGTCATAGTCAGTCTCCCACCTGTTCATGTATCTAACCTTGTTACACTGTTAGCTCCTGTGTGCAGAGAGAGCTCTGTGCTGGAGACACAAGCTCCCCACTGTCTGGATGCTCATTAAACTTGTATGAATACTCAGCCTGGCAGTCCCTCGCCTGTTCGTCTGTCTGTATGTCTGTCTGCACACGCCTGTTGTCTTACTGTCTCTCTGATTAGAGCATTACGTCAGCGTATCCATCCATATTTCTGAGGGAGCTGCCATTAATGCTGGCAGGCAGCAAATACATTTATCAATGCTGGCAGTGATCAGTTTAGGCTACACGGTGGCATACATACTGACGAGACCACAGGGGAAATCAATACCAGTGAGCCCGTCGTATGACGACAGATAAAAAAATGATCTGACACAGCACAAACATAGTGCTGCTATGCTATATATGTATGTATATATATATATATATATATATATATATATATATATATA
>JAFBJT010089960.1:17117-40522 GCA_016785325.1 Chascanopsetta lugubris
ATATACTATATATTGAGAAGAGAATGACACTACACAAGTGAGTCACAGCAGCACACTCCTCTCAGATCCTATTTCTGGATATCATTAATAAAGGTAATGGAGGGAAATAGGGCTGAGACTCTTCTCTGAAAAAACTGAAATGTATGTCTTACTATTGTATGATCTATGTATTGATCGGTTCTAATCATTCCAGAAATAGTCGGCAACAACTTCAGTAATCAATCTATTCTGCTTAAATCCACACATCTATGGAAGGGGTTACAAACATTTCAATTCTCACCACACACTATGCACAGTTAACTCTAAAAGCAGTGTCTTTGAACTCTTCTTGTGGGAGTGGTCGTTGCTCTCTAGTATGTTCTCTGAGAATACACTCAAAAACGTAAAGGTAATATTATGCAATGCGGCCAGACTGATCAGGTACAGCTACTCTCTCTCTCCCTCTCTCCAGGTCTGAATAGATCAGGCTCAGGAGCTGGCAAGTCTGGAGAGTGGTCACTGTTGTAGATGAAGACAGAAGGCGGCTAAAGAGGTGGATTTACTCAGGACACTGCCCTGTTTTCAGGCATAAAGTCACCACAAACACAAAGGCATATGAATAGCAAGCTCAGTGGCTCCAGTGCTTGAGGCCATGCATGAAGCGCAGACCAGGCGTTTGCTCCACAATAACAGACAAAGCCATATGAGAAAGCAGCCTAGAAACAAGCTGCAAAGACGCAGACTATATCAGTAACCACGACTCTGCTCTTACGTAAACTGAAACTTCTAACCTCCATCACACACAATATTTCACAAACAGTGCACAGAGGGAGCCGACACACACACACACACACAGACACACACACACACACACTCTGCTGGCATTACTTTAAGGGGTGTGTGTCTCTCTTGTCATCAGTGTGTTTTCCCTCCTGTCTACTCATTCCATAAGTCAGCCTTTGCGGTAAAGAGGACACTGTGTGTATGTATGCGTCTGTGGGTGTGTGTGCACAAGTGATGAGAGGCACTTCCATCATTAACACAACGTGTCCCAGCAGGGGTGGGAGTAGCAGAATTTCGGACCAGTGCAGACTTAATTTAAATCTCATCACGCAGCTCCTCCTGTGCAAAGCAAAGTGCCGCACTGAGGGCTCGCTGTGTTCTGCATAGCAACAGAACAGTGCTACTTCTGCCCGGCTGGGATGATTGGAGAGGGGAAAGAAAGTAAGATGGGCTCGGTCCAAAGGTAATAACATATACACACCAACTCCTCCAAATACCATCCATCAGTCTCTAAGAAACATGTCCAAATTCTTAAATTGTGCTCAATTTGAAATTTCTTCTAAGATGTACAAATAACAGTGTTGTTATGGAAGAAAAATCCCCGTCCACACTTAACTGGTAATTATATTATCATCAGCAAGATTTTTTTGGTAATGTTTAAAGTTGCACGGACTCATAAGAGTTTTTGTCATATTATACACTTGACAAGGTGTCAACTTTCACTGGCCTGTCTTCTGACTGAAAATACAGGTACATCATCACACATAAAAAGGGCAAGCTATAAAAATACCCAAGTGTCACCCACTCTGCAGCTGATGGTTGTTACTATGGTAACACTGTATCCAACAGAGAGCGCTGGTGAGTGTGCCTGAATCCAGTGGCAGAAACGCAGAGGTCAGTCAGTGTCATGAATGCAAAGATTTAACTTTGTCTGCATGACTGCGGGTTCTCAACCCCACACATCATTCCGCACATGCTGACAAGTGCCTTACAATATTAGTGGAGCTGAAAGAGACGTTCAGGGATGACAGAATGTGTCAAACAATGATATCCAATTTATTTCCATCTTCAACTATTCTGCACTGCAGCCTGGTATTCTCTTGTGAATTCTTTGCGAGGGGATACGTCTGTGACCACAAGTATCTGAGCCAGTAACTGGACATTTTCTGTCACTGATGCTCAGGAAAATGTTCACATTTTTATACTAACAACTGATATGAGATTGAATTAACTTGATGGGATTACTTTAAAGTGGGACCTTGGACTCTCTCACTTCTCTCCATCCATATCTCTCTATTTCACTTAACATCATACATACTCTCATACAGTGTCCGTGCTTCTTTCTCTTTCATTCCCTACGCATCTCCTCTGCTCTGCCGCTATAATTGTCTGCTTCCCTCCATCACGCTCTCCCTCTCAGCCCCGCCTACAGGTGATGAGCTCATCACTGTGGTTGCCTTAGTCACAAAACTGCATGTCTGGGAAGTAGGCACATCAAAAAATGTGGACTTTAACCGAAAACCCACTGCAACAAAGCACAACGCAAAGCATCTGTGATGTCACCACGGAGCCGAGCTCAGTTTGGGCGACTGTGATGACAAAAGACTCTGTGATGACTCAATCCATCGTCTCATCAGGAGAATGGTCAGCCATTATACATACATCTTGGACTGGATGAATGGGAAACACAAACATGTGCCAAAACGCATGTTTGTGTAGCAAGTTAGCAGGAGGTGCTCTAAAAATAACAATACATCATGAAATGAGCATTTGTGAAAGCATAACAAACAACACTATGTCAGAAAAACCAAAACATACAGTACAAGCAGAAAACTGGGACTTTGGTCTGTGATACACTATAATTTACTCCTTACACAATCAACCACAAACAACAACAACAGGGTTTGAGCTAGAGTGGACAATCATGTCCAAAACAATGAAATATCCCTCCAACTTGTTATGTTGGCCTCCCTGTCCACACTTATATCTTTGATGGTGTTCTTATGCCTCATATTTTTTGCAATCTATCTACACAATGTGATTTTAGCAATGAATTCCTTTAAATCACACAAAAAGACTCAGAAAACAGTTAGTGTTGTACAAATGATGGCGTCTGATTTGATCAAACTTTGCAATGCCAAAGACGCAAGATTGTTACACATCCACTGACCATGTGCCACATCACTAGAACAATATCCAAATCAAAGAGGGAGTTGTGAAATCAGAGTACTCACTGCTGTGTTGTTCCAGCCTCTACATGTGCCATCGATGATGTGATTCTCTTCAGTGATTCGTGGCTATACAGCGCTGTTTCTAGATCTTGTAAAGTTTAAAAGCTCCTGCATGTAATGCTTCATATATGTCACCAAAGTTGGAAGCTGTAAGTGATTTTTTTCATTGCAGAGTAACCGGCTATAAAATATGTGACCATTTACTTTTCACAAGAACCAGGAAAACTTAGAATGAAAATGATAGTCAATAAAAAAAAGGTTAAATAGACACATTCGTGACTGTGAGAGAACTTAGTTTTTGATCGAAGTCATTTAATGATTCGCTTTCTTTTAAAACCTCAAAGCATGACGTGAATGCACCACCCACTGGGTAGCTGTCCCAAAAGTGTTTATTGACTCCCTCTTATTTTCTCTGAACAGGTGTAACATCAGCATCGCAACACACACAGCTTATTATATCTGCTATCTGTCCAACAGCATTTATCCAAATTAAAAATGACTTCTAAGTGAACGTATTTCCTGTCAATCTTCCACTACAGATTAGCTGTAACTAACAAGCAGAAACACTGTAAAGCAATTTCGATGGCCATCGCTAACAAGACTGACACATGCAACACTTTGTGGCAAGATGAGTGTCAACAATTCGATCTCAAATGTCATTTATTCAAATTGAATATGATTATCCTGCACTTTCTTCTCTGCTGGATTGTATATTATGATGTTTGGTATTAAAAAACGCTTTTGATGTCACATGTAACTTGATCTGAAACAAATTTGACGGTTTTGAGTCGCTAGCGCATGAGCTATCTAAGGAAATACAGCCAAACAGAGAGATCAGTGTTTTCATGCTGTTCTTGGGTTATAATTTGACAGCAATTCTTGAGGCTCTTTGATATTCTATTCAAATGAATGTGACAGACTGAGTCTTGTTCATTTTCGACATTCTGACTTCTGTAGACGAATTAATGCCTCAAGGAACAAATATGATGTCACAGGCGAACTGCTGCTGCCGCAGTGATATCATTGTGATTGGCTCTAAGAGGTCATAGTACAGTGTGAAACAAAACTGGTGGGGGGGGGGGGGACTACATTCAGTGGGAACACCTTGATTTTTTGCAATGGTTCCATCACTAACTGCTGCTTTAGAAAATAAACACATTTTAAAATATATTTTACGAATTAGACTACATATATTTGTATTGAAATGAATGTCATTTCATATTGTCTTATGACTTGAGAACTAAATGAATTTTTAAGTATAATTTTTCCATGTTCTTGGTGAAGGAAAACATTCATAATTCAGAACAAAAGTCTCGTTTCATTAGGTGGGTTAATTGCATACAATTACATCAATATTAATGACAGCCTATTTTTGGCTATGCTCCCTACAGTATGCAGCAAAATACTTGGCTCCACAAAAGACCAGAAAACCGTCTGTGTGTGGTTCGAAAAATGACAGTTTACTTTTATCAACAAAAGCCCTTTGATTGTTCAACCCCCCCCCCCCAAAAAAACCGAGCTGCTTGTCATTCTAAATTACATAACATTATCTCTGATTTGGCAGATCACAAGCGAGAATCATGTGAAGAACAAAACACGAGCCACATTTCTCTTCACATGGAGAGAGCAGGAGTGCATGGCTTAGTGAGTGGAGCCAACTTACTCCCAGAGGAATTGCTAGTAACTGGTGTGACAGGAGGGCTAACTGCACTGTGATCAAACACCACTTGCATCCTTTTTTTTTTTAAGTAGAGGGTGGGACTGATGATCAGAGAGCTTGTATGAATACAGCGTAGATCATCTCAAAGCTGGGAGAACATCCTCAAATGAACAAGACATTTCTACAGATATGCGGTCGACAGTTTTCAAAACCGGCAATGAATGCGCTTCAATTAATTTGCCCACCTGTAGGGAGTGAGTCTGTAGACCTGTCACAGATCTGACGATGTTCACTGGTTAACAGGTGCAATGAATTATTAAGAGGAAAACCAGCTTTCTCACAACCACTGTAACACAACCACCATTTCCTGTTTCCTTGCTTTTCATTTTAACCTTGTGTTGCTTATGAGCAATCTAACTCCCAACACAATGTCGCTGGCAATATAACAACACCAATAATCTCATCTTAATTCTCTCTTTTAAAAAATCTTTCTGTGTGGGATTCATATATTTTTTCATGTAAGGTGGTGATAGCTGTGACAACTCATTCTGAGCTGGCAGCCTTGTGTCTCATGAATGTCACTGAAATTTTGTATTTCACAATAAAAGAAAGAGTATATAATGTCCATTTCTTCTCATGGCCAATGGGTTTAATAATATGACAAGATCAATATCCAGTGTCCCTAGATAAAGCAACTAA
This sequence comes from Chascanopsetta lugubris, assembly GCA_016785325.1. NCBI lineage: Eukaryota > Metazoa > Chordata > Actinopteri > Pleuronectiformes > Bothidae > Chascanopsetta > Chascanopsetta lugubris. The sequence goes on from JAFBJT010089960.1 coordinate 22,470, forward strand.
AGTGCACACAAATTAAATATAAGGGCCAAAAGCAGGGACCAACACTGAGTTGTGCGTTTACAAGCCCTGACCAACAAATATTATCATCTGCCAAGTTATCTATTCCCTATTATGGTGCAAAAATATGTTTTGTAATGCATAATGCATTTACAGTGCAGACATCAAAAGGTGTGTGTCATTATCTTGATCACACATTGTTGAAATGTACACTGATAATGAGCATAACAGAAGATGTTGCAACAGACCATGACATGAATGATGTCACATCATAACAACTTAGAGTAGAAACATGACATCTCTGTCGTATTTAGAGGACAGCTAGGTATGAGTGTGTACGGTCTGGTGCTGCTGGTCCTAATAAAACTCAAACTCTGCAGAGGGGAGGTGTAAGACCTCGGCAGAGGTGTAACCTGTACACCCCCTGCTAATGACAAGTGACACATTTAATGCTGATGTACGTGCTAGTGTTGGTGCCTTGGTGCAGTGACTGCACAGTGCTGCCTTATATCCTACAGGACAACCTGAGGCATGACATACAATGATATAAATCAGGCAGCTGCTTTGCCTCCATATGATCTGCCAGGGTGCACTGAGGACACGGGTTCTCTGAGTGCAGCACAAACACACGTCACACACACACAAACAAACACACACCCACCCTCACACCCCCATACTAGTGGGGTTGGGTTCACAGCCAAAGTTAACAAAAAGCAGGTCTGACTTATTTTTATTTATTTTTTATTTTTTACTGCTGCTGCAGAGACACAAACAATTGCTACACAACCCGACTGTGCGAGTGTGTGTGTGTGTGTGCGTGGTCTCGGAGGGGGAAGGCATCACCAGGGGTAACGTTCCGCCTACATCACAGACACGCACAAATCAAAGTGTACACAAACACCGTCGCACTGGAGAAAGTTGGTGTGTAACCTCAGCACCGTGGAGTGTGAGCGGACGAGCAGCGGAGGTAAACACCGACCAAACCCCGGGGATGTGACAAGAGGGGCGCCGAAACACACTCTCCCCCAAAATGTTCCCCCTCTCACTCTCTCCCTCCCTCTCCCTCTCGCCATCGACGTAACAACATGTCGGCAAAGGACGGCCATGTTTTGCTGGTTATGTCGACACGGGGAGGAGGAAAAGTAACGACACGGCGCCGCTCCTCGCCGCCCTCTCCCTCCGCGGCCACATCGTTTCAAAGTCAAACTTGAACACACGCGACGATAAACATTCCAACTTGGTGGTCACCTTATGTGTAGGCAGGTGTAAACGGCGGGGCCAGGCAAAGTTCATGCGGCGAGACAAGTTGAAATATTTATGCAGAGCCCGTGTGGGTGTTTGGGAGCCAGGCGGAGGAGCCGCACCACAACAAACTACGCGCACTTTCAACTTGAGTAGGGGACTTTTCAGGGGGGAGGCGAGCTGAACCGAGCCGTGACAACAACACGACACCAGCAGCTGATCCGTTTCTTACCTGCCCGCCGGATTTTTTGAGACGCGATGCTCAGGTGGTCCGGGTACAAATCCCTCCGCCGCCGCGGCTGCTGCCTCTGCCGTAAACCCACGAAATGAGCCGAATCTCCGCTTCTATAGAGCGGCGCGGCGGCCCGAGAGCCGAGCAGACAACAGGCGACAGGAAAGGAAAAATTGGCGATCACAAGGAGGATCTACGCCAAAAGCCACATGATCACCGACGTCAGAGTACGTATTTGCATGCCGTACCGGAGCGCCGGTGTCCGTCCATGGCGGGTCCATAGCCGTTGAAGCCCGGCTAAAGTGCAGACGCTGGCGGTGGAAAGTTTGACAAGTGTCCGCCCGGACAGCGGGAGGAGTGCCGCGGGCTGCGTGATGAGTGCCCGCTACTGGGAGAAATGAATGAAATGCGTGTTGTGGACGTCAAGTTTGTGGTGTCCTGACGTCTGCCTGTTTGTGTGGAGCTCATTTCATATGCAAGTATCATCAGGGGGCGTGTCTTATTCACAGGAAACCCCTCCCCCTCTTCCTCTCTCTCACCCCCCCCACCTCCTTCCGTAGCTGCTGCAGTGCTCTCCCAAGTGGAGGCCAGTGTGTCCTACAAGCATGCCCCCTCTCTGCACTCACACACAGACACACACACACACACACAGACACACAGACACACACGCACACGCATACACACGCACACATCTGGATCCACCAGAGGTTAGGCTGAGGTCAGCTGATCCTCATACACTGCCAAGAGCACAGACACACATACTCACACACATTTGTACTTGTATTTTTGTGAGGACAATCATCCAAACGCATTCAATAGCACTGCACAGCTAAATCCCCAACACTAACTTTGCCTCAGGCCTAATCTTAAAGGCTCGAATTGTAAAGCGTTGATAACATTTTCATCTCTACTGACAGAAATGGAACATAAATGAACCAATATTTTCATAAATGTATAATCACCCAAATGTACAAATTGGTATTTGAATATCCTCATTATCCTATTTTTACATTGGCCCAGAATGACCAAACTGAAGGCTATCATATGTTTATTAGGCAGGGTAGATTGGGGGGAGGGGGATTTAAGCTTTGACGTGTAACTTCATCAACTCATGACAACATCTTTGCACCAGAACGCTGACATCTATTGTTGGCTTGGTGAAAGTGTGTCAAAATGTCCTGACTGGGCTCAAGACAGTCTTCACAATACCATAAAGGTCTAAAATGTAAACACACACAGACACACACACTCAATTCCTCCCAGTGCCAATACTAACACAACAGTGCCCTCTACTGGACCCCTACAAGAAGTGATTCTGACCTTGGGCCTGCAGATCTTGTATCTGGCAAGTGAGGACATGTGCAGTGTGAACACAGAAAGTAAATCTTCCTCAAACACCAATAAACCTGAACTCCTGCAGCGAGATAAGGGTTCGTCAGTTTCTTTAGGGTCACTTAAGGTTTGTCACCATGTTGCCTGAACTTCCACATCACCCACTGCTTGACTCTAATGTTCCTGTCATGAAGCAATAATCAAATATATAAGCATGTTGATACAAATATCAAACCGAATACATCACGGATGTATGACGTCACTCACAGCCATAGTGATATTGATTTAACATAATTTAGTAATATCTCAATAAATTATATTCACAAGTTTATACATTATACAGTACATATATTGGACTATTAATATAGCGCTTAATTAAATCATGCAAAGCATATCCGATGTGTTTTACCAGTATTGTTTTCAACAAGTACACTTATATAAAGTGAAGTGATTTTGTTAAAATTAAGATTTGCAAAAATATGTGAATACAGAGTAAGGAGTGAATGAATGGGTTGAATATGTGTGACTGTTATGACAAGTCCTCTTGATTTTGTCTTTTCTCTAAGAAATTAAGAACAATTGAAAAACACATTTCCAACCGTTTGTTTATAATCTTTACCTTTCACTTTACAAATGAAATAAACTCAGATGACCTTTTGTATGGATGAATGTGTTTGAAATAAAAGGTCACTAGATGGTGCCAGATGGCTTCTCCATCAACCTTCTGGAGAATTCCCCAACCTCCTGAATGGGACTGGTGCGTTGGAGAGAGGCACCATGTCTACGGCAGAGTATTAGTGAACTGTTCTCCTTTAAACCTGCACTGTGTAAGTATTAGTTGTATTGGTAAAAGGATTATCACCAGAATTAAGTTTGAATCTTTATTGGTAAAATGTAATTTTTTTTTTATATAAAACAACGCTCTGACACTATACCCACAGGAACAATTCCACTATACTGAATTAACCTTTTACCTTTATTTGTCGAAGATGTATTCTGTTATTTAGAATGTTTTTAGCTCTCTGAAAAGTGGAGGCTTGTTTACTTTCGGCATTATGCCTGAATCAAAATGTAAAAAGACTGAACGAACATTTTAATTACTGCATCAACCAAAGTTCTGAATTGTTGTTTTCATTACCCTGGAATAAGCCCTTTATATTTACACAAGGGACGAGTGGCTGCTATGTCGCATTACCATGTTTTGCAGTTTTGCAGGGTGTAAATGATAACTGAAGGCCACCATATGTTCTGTTTCATGAATCGTGAGGTGTATTCAGCTGCAACATGCTATTTCACCACATATTTACATTTATAAAATGCACTGTTAGTGCTTTGTTCCATGTGCATCTGTCTAAACTCAAAGACTCACAGTTAAAAATGATCCAACATCTAAAGTAACTGTTGAGCTGTTGGGCTTGACAAACATACCACAGGAATTAGAAGGATGGAGCTTTGGTGTTCGACTATCACAGCCTTTCCTACAATGATCGTCAGTGACCTTTGCCAAGTTATTGCATAACTGCGAATGCAGTGGGCCGTGCTCTCATTTGTTGATAAGTGAGAGTCTGAAGGTAGTTCATGTTTGGTTCATTCAGACATGAAAGGTCTAACAATGCATTCGCAGACTGCTCATCCAGTGGGGGTTTGTAAATCCTGTTATCACCCAGTGCAACCTCAAACCGACTTCTCCTCCCACGCTCGGGCTCAGCCATGACACAGCTGTTCATACAAGCGTGATGGTGCACAAGCGGAGGAGGAGAAACGATTAGTCGGCGGAAAAGAAATGATGAGAGTAAAGAGGATTAGAACAGTGCGAGCGGTTGTGACTTTTCCGTAGGGGGAACTTCTGGCTGGAGCGACCTTCCTGCCACAGCTGGGCTTTCACAGCTCCTACATCTCCCATAGGCCTAGAGCCCAAATGGAATGATCAGAATTCTACAATGTTAAAGTCCACATCAAAGAAAAGTCTGCTGTTCAAAACCCCTCGCAGTCACAGGAGAGTTGGATTTAGTCTGGTGGTTCTGGGGGTCGATTAAGTTCATTGTGCTGGTGAACTCAGATAATACGCACAATCATTAAAGGCTGGTCTCCTAGAACTGAACCAAGCCATGTGCTGGACTAACTTGTCTCACAACAAACTTCTGCTTTTTGAACAATACTGAAAATGGTCTTGTTGGCTCAGATGGAGCTACACAGTTCACATGGGCCTCAGACTGGAACACAGTTTCACATAATATGAGAAAATACACAATTACCAATCTGTTTTTCCAGAATCCCGACACTGGAAATGAAACCTACGCCCTCCACTCCATCTTCTCCCCTCTCTCATCTTCAGCTTTCTTTGATTTCAAATCTTCGTATACGTCTTTTGTTCGTGAGACAAAAACAGTCTTTTCTCAAATTGAGCAAGGCAGCAGCACAATGCACAAAGCCTGGCATGCTTTTCCCATGGCACAGGAAAAGAGGAAGAGAGCCATTTAGCTGGCAATTCATCACCCCATCCCAATTTCTGTGAAACGCTTCTCCTTGTGGTTTTTGGTATTGTCGCTTCACAGAACCATGATATGAAAATATCTACCGCAACGACACAGAGGAGAACTTTTGAAATGGCTCCCTCTCTGTAGTTTTGTATTTAAAATGTGAAATGCTTCTTTATCTTAGAGTCTTCACACGCATGATACAAGTATGAACATTTAGCCCCAAAGTTACATGCCTATCATCTATCTATATATCAATATCTGTACGTGTACACACAGTGCACATACGCCATTCAACCAAAACTAAACATTAGAGCCAGTGAGTGGTTTTAATGTAGTGGCTGAATTGTGTTGTGAAGTTTCTCGGAGTCGGACAGAGCTACCACTGTAATCATCAAACACACACATGGTTACAATTAGACTACATGGCTTAGAGCTGCAGAGAGGGAGAGTGAGAGAGTGTGTGAGAGAGTGTGAGAGAGAGAGAGAGGGAGGTGAAACACATAGGGGGAAGACTGTGATAGAGATGAAGGGTGAGGTAAGATACAGGAAAGGGGATGGGTGAGGAACCTGTTTGTATTTCATCTTTAACTAATAGATGTCTGGCGATGGCATTTTCTGTCAACAAACAGTTTGAATCACAGAAGTGAAAACAGATGAATCTTTTAGTCAAAAGGTCAACACCTGATGACTAAAATGATTTTCTGCAAGGGAAACTTGCACATGTTCTCCTGGATACGATGGCCCTGCAGTCTGACACAGGCTCTCAGCAGCTGTGGCTCTAACCATTGGCCTCTGTCTTATATTCCCTCAGCCTGTTCCATCGCCACAACGACCAAGGGCCCACAAATACATCTACAATTTCCCAAAACACATATTTATACAAACATCTACAAGTCCACCTTGCTTAGTGTGTTTGACAACAGAAGAAAGATGAATCAAATTCAGAGGAGTTAACATATACAAGATAAACAAAGGCAAATGATACAGTACTAAAAGCTTCCCCAGCAACAACACCCCCCTCCTCTCTGAGTACTTGGTTCAGCCTAACGAAGCAGTTGGCTTCAGCTGGTGGCCTGATTCTCATGAGCACATGTCTCCATGTGTCTTCACAACCCCTCTGAAGTAAACCATGACCTATGAACATGTCACAAACGTGCCAATGGAGCTAGGAGCTACAACTCAAATCTACAATAAATAATAAAAAAAAAATATATATATCTTTTTATTTATAGATAAATAAATGAATATATGCTAATCTGTGTGTGACAGAGGCTGGAGTCATTTCTGGATAGTTTACTGGACCGCGTTGGAGCTTGATTATCGATTGAGTATGAGTTTGGTTTTCTCACTGAAAACATGCCCCAATGCAGAGTATGACAACACTGACCACGCAGAGCGTGAGATCACCAGTGCTGGCGTGGCGACGGGGGGGGGGGGGGCTGGGGGGGGGGGGGGGGGGCTGAGGTAGCCACTGCGGGGGGAAAAAGAGCTGATGACGAACAACCAAAACAACGACACTCTCCCACATGACCTTCACTTACACTTGAGCACAGAGTGAATCCAGAGAGGCTCTACAACCTAAGTTTACCTCAGCATGGGTCCGAGTGTGGGATGGGACCCTGCACAGAGCAACAATGTGTCTCTATGTGTTTGTTCCTGAGCAGCGGTCAGGACAGAAAACAGCCACGGGTCAAGTCATTCATGACATCTGCACGTGCATGTTTGGTTTTGCTGTGTGTGTGTGTGTGTGTGTGCGCCAGGTTTACGCAATGCATGATAAACCCAGGCTGCTGGTCTGTAATCACTGCACACAACAACGACATCAAGTCATCTGTGTCAGAGCGCTGCCTATTTACAGAATGTGTTTCCACTTTCATTTCTGTCAATATCACGTTACCAAACATGCAACCAGCAGGTGAACGGAGACAGACATGTAAACAGCGCTGTGCAAATTAGATTCGATCAAATGTTTTATTGCAGGGCATGGGAACAAAAGCTGTCATCACTCCAAGAATTCCTCCCTACGGAACGTATATGTTTTCGTGTGTTTCCGACAAAGTGTCACTCTCTCCAACCTCCTGTCAGCTCTGTCATTTGGAAGCCACGTCCTTGTGCAGGTGTTATCATTTCATTCCCCGATTACAGATCTCTCAAATCCATTCTCCGCTTTCAACAGCCACGTCCGATTTCAGAGCACACGAGGCAAGAGAATATAGATACAACGTATGAAGAAGTCGTTGTGTCCTCTATTTAAGCTCATTTCCAGATACCCCCGCTAAGAATCCAGTTTCTAAGAGTTTCTAAGTAAGACAGGAAATACTGCAAATTACCACAGGATACAGAATGAAAACAACACCACGGTTCTGCCTCCCCGCCTCACTTCCTTCCCTTTGGTTCCCACTCCTCTCGGAGACGTTTTCAATCTCACCTCACCTGACCTCTCTCCTCCGCTCCGTCTCATTTCCCCATCCTGGCTTTGGCAGCCCCATTCTCATCTACGCCACAGCACTAACTCTGCTTCAGTCAGTCTTTAATCTTGCACACCAGCACCACACAATAACAGACTGAACCCAAGATGAAAAGACAAATGTGAGGAAAACATCTTGTTCCCCTCAAACTGTCTTCCTCATCCCCTTTTCTCTTTGTCTTTGCAAAAAAAAAGCCAAACACGAGCCTTCCAGCTGGGTGTGTTGCGTGTTAAAGAAATTTAATTGGCTCAAAAGTGGCTTAACGACCCGGCCGGCTAATGGTGTCCGTTTACAGCCAAGTGAACCAAACCCTGTGAAGGAACGGGGGCACTGCTGTGACAGCAGCGCGGCCGGTCGACTTGAATTGGACTCACCTGCAGGAGGAAGCAGGATTTATTCCAGCTTGATTCACTCGCTCAGATTTACTGGTATAATTGAAGGTGCTGACCCACGGTCACAGACACGGGTTCAAAGGCCTCGCTGAAGAGTCGTGGACGGGAAAAGGGAGCAAAGAGATGCTTGGTCGCTGATGGGGAAAATTGTTTGAACCTTGACATCGTTTGATGTCCAGTATGCGATTTGGAGTGCGACTTGATTTCATGCTGTTTCCCTTTTTGGTGTTGTGTAACAAGGAGGTCACCGCTAGGTTCATGTGAAAGGACACTCTACAGCTCTTTGTGTCGCATGAAGGACAAAAACAAACAATGATTCATCCATCAGTGAATACATCTAAAAATGCAAAAACAAGCATAATATTGCAAACGCTATTTATGAATTACTTCAGTATGTATTCATTTCCAGCCATGACATGTGTGTTCATCATATGTGTACTCTGTAAAAATCTAATCAAAATACATTTGCAACAATTGTGCATTCATTATTTTAGTTTGCCATATTGTGATATTGTGATATTGTGAATTTCATTTTTCAAATGTTTAAAAAGCAGCATGCAAACAATTCCATGTTCTTTTAATGGATGGTTTCATGGATGATCTGCTCTCATTTCACCTGGCTTTGTTAGGGGACATGTCAGGTGTAATGCCCTAATGACCTGAAGGGGCAAAAATACACAGACTGAAAAAGCACCATGTCTATACTGGACTCAGGAGTGAGTGTAAGTTAAAGGAAGTTAAAGTTATGCCAGGACACACTGCCCCATCTCCACCTCTATTTGTTATTAGAGATTATTTTGCTGCTTACAGGAACAAGAAAGTAAGTGAAAGTCAGTATGGTGAATGTCAGTTGTTAACGTTTTGGCATTTGAGAAGTATTATGTTTAAAAATGAAAGTCATTAATATCTGCTAGTTTCATGCAATTGATTGCCAAATAATTGTTTGCCAATTCCAACATAAAGTGTCATAACTGTAGTGTACGAACCTTTGCTGGCGATGGCCCTCTCCAATGTTCAAGCCATATGTTCCAATGTGAGGGCCCAGAGCAACATGACAACATCTTGGCAACAAAAATGTTTGCTAAATTTATTCTGGTACAAAGTCACATTGCCAATTTTCAGTCAGATCATGAACACGATGAACAACGTGGTTCTACTTGGTTTACATGCGCCGTTCTTTGGTTGATTTCAGATTTCCCTATTTGTCGGCATCCCATGCTCCAAGCCCGCTGAATTATTCAGTGGCTCCCACTGCTGTGCCCCTTTCCTGTTGAGATGCTGTTTACCTATATTCTTCTCGACGATACAATCACAACAGTACGACAGGGACTGATAAGATCAGAGCATTTGTGCACGTGCTTTCCTCACTAACCCCAAACTGAAACATAATCCATCATAAATCTGCCTGGGAATGTGTAGGCTACTGCTGAGTGAAGTCTTCTTGTAAATGTGACCGCAGTCAACCCACCCTCATCAATTTTTAGTGGCATGTACATGAGCCTGTGTGTGTGTGTGTGTGTGTGTGTGTGTGTGTGTGGCAGAGGGAGGAAACTGAATGGCATTCTGGTTTCCTCTCCTCGGCTCTATAAAAGCCGGGAGTCTGTCAGTTGGTGGGCGAGTGTCCCGGCTCTGACCCACATTACAAACCACTGGACATCTGCAGCAGCTCAGAGAAGGTACTGCTCCGTCGTCAGGGTCCGCAGGCTGCAGCATTTTATGCCATTTGGTGGTCTCTTTGTTCCAAAATGCTTTTCTCAACATCCAGTTAACCTACTCCGCTGCAGGCACTTTAATAGTCTGTGAAGCACAGACTGAGCGAAGCAGCGAGGAATGATTCACGTCCGAGCCTGACGATGGTCAGCCTCTGGATGTCTTCTGGACATCGGGCTCAATATCAAACACATGTTAGAAAGTTTGTATGTTTTTTCCTGCTTGGAAACAAACAAATGATGTCACTGGAAAGACAGTTGCACGTAGCACTAATTGTAATGTAATGTTTCTGGGAGAAGTTAACTCCTTGTGCACCTGACGTACTGATCTTCCTTCTTCCATTGAAAACAATGGCAATCCACCAACTGCCCAGGACACACGTCACTTAAAGAACCTTTAAAAATAATAAAAATGCAAAATCTATCATTTGCACTCACACCGATCTGTTATCAGACCATGACGTGTCTTGGGATTTACACACCATCACTCATGACTTCGATCTCTGCATGACGGCAGGTCCCACCTGCGAAACAGGCTAAAGCTGGATTCTATTTAGTGTTAGCTCCTCTTGTTGACTGCTGAGACTTACTCCACAGCTGCTCTATTCCAAACAAGAGGTAGTGCATGATTAGACACAAATCAGATGCGCCACACACACACACACACACACACACACACACACACTCATTTAAAACACTAGGCTTGTAGTAACTGTATGTTAGAAACCATTAGTACAGGAAAGCTGTGTTGTAAGACAGTCCAGCTGCGTCAGTGGAGCAGTGCTGAGTAATAAGAGTTTCAATGTTTTAACCTTGATGATACCATAAGGAGTCCAAGACCCCCCCCCCCCCCCCCCCCCCCCCCCCCCCCCCCCCCCACCACAACACACCTCAAAACTATAGACATTAAAGCTGCAGTGTGTACGATTCTGGTCATTTTCGTCACTGCTAAAAAATATAACAAAAAAATTCCATACTGACATTTTCATGAGTTTATAATCACATGGGTGTTTTACCTTTTTTTCCATTCACCTTCAACAAATGACACAACATGCAACTTCAGCTTTAGAGGTCACCAAATCCTACACACTGCACCTTTAACACATAAAACAACTTAAATGGTCATTTCCACTCTCAATTGTAATGGTGATGATCTGCTGCATATAAAAAAATATAACTCTCTTTTATGATTTGTTGTTAAATGAATAAAACACACTTGGCTTGAACTCACCTCCACACTGGAAGCTGAGCACTTACAACAATCGAATGCATCATATTTCCAGACTGATTCCGTCAGCTTGTGTTTTCATAAACTTTAATGTTCACATTCATTATCGCATGAGGAGGAAATGCAGCTGAGAGGCGGAGGGTGTGGATGAGCTGCAGGAGTCACAGGCCACGCGAACAACACTCGTCACTTTGACGGTGCGAGAAGTCCAAGTGATGTAAGCGCTCATCCTGAGGGAACCCCCAGATAATTAGGGTGAGTGCAAACAGCAGAAAACCTCAATGAATAACTGGACCATGTGCGTGTGTGTGTGTGTGTGTGTGTGTGTCTGCAGGGAGATGTCATCATGATATGAAAGGTCAGCGCCGTTCAAACGGACCTGGAGTTAACAGCATGTTGTCTCAAGGACGATATGTGACATTCAGAACGTGACACCGCGATGATAGAACCACTTCTCAGAACCACCGGTGTCAAATGGGGAAAAGTGATACGGCCATTACCACATCTGTGTTGGCGAGATGTTCGTTCATTCACCGTGGAAGAGCGAAGGAGCGCACTTCATATTACATGTGAAAATGGATCCACCTCAGAGCCATTATTTCAGGCCCAACATGTCGAAATCCTTGTGAGTGCTCATTATGTCAATGCAGCCCAGGGAATATGTAAGCATTTACAAACCTCAACCCCTGTGCAGCTCTGTGGAGTGATTTACTGTGGGGCTTTGTTCAGTGTGTGTATGTGTGTGTGTGTGTGTGTGTGTGTGTGTGTGTGGGGGGGGGGGGGTGGGTGTGCATGCGCGTTTAAGGGTGGGGGGGGGGGCTGTGGGTGTGGGTGTGCATGCGCGTTTAATGCTTTAAAACAGATGGGGGGATCCTGCCTTGGTGGTGGCCTATTCTGGAAAAAGAAAAAGACTGCAGGAGGCTAGACACACACACACACACACACACGCATGCGTGCACACAGACACGCACACGCACTGTAGGAACCTCAAACATACCCCAATTTCTCCCTTCTAGAGGCTACTGGAGGTAAGTGTGTCAGAGATGTACGATGGAGAGAACAGAGGAGGTAGGTAGAGAGAGAGAGGGAGAGAGAGAGAGAGAGAGAGAGAGAGAGAGAGAGAGAGAGAGAGAGAGAGAGAAAGGAAGCTTGAGCAGGAGGGGGCTCCATGCTAATTCCAGCCAAATGAGCAGCAGATGAAGTGCAGTGGTTTTGCTCTGCAGACTCTCTGAAACACACACTCTTTCTTCATCACTGCCCCTGTCTGTTCTCTCAGACTGCACGTCTCTCTAATGAGCTTGTGTTATTTCCACTTCCTCTTTCTTTAGAATCAGACAGTAATTCCAACATGTGCCTCTGTACACGCAGTGACATCATTCAGGTATTCTCGTGGATTCAGACCAGTTTTGTTTTTGGCACCAGGTTGAAGAATGGAGGACGTGTTCCAGATGAATATGCTGGAATAGGCCGAAAGGTCAGAGTGAGATTTGTCAACTCAGTGAGTTAGATTTCAATTGATCTTTTGGCAGAAGCGGTATATAAAATACTGATGTTTACAAACTGAACGCACAAATTGATCTCATTGCTCTAGAATGAGTCCTTCATATTTACATGTCATTTCACCTACATTTTGGGCACCGGGCCTGAAAACCTTTAAAGGTCCCTTGTTACATGCACCACCGTGTTTTTACTGTCGCTCAGACGAAACACATTTTGATGAGCCATAGATAAACACTCTTATGTACTTTCTAAGATATACACTCGTTTATTTCCCTCTCTCATTATAAGAATTTCTTAAAACACAGAGAAAGCAGGCGGCATGTTTGTTTGTAAGTGAGGGACATTGATGCAGAGTGAAAACAGAAGAAAAGGCTGAGGAAGGTCTGCTGAAGACGTAAACACAAGACAGAAGCGACAGGCTGTAAAAAGAGTGAAAACACAGAGGCAGTAAAATTTCTGACATGTTGTCGTTGCAATTATAGGAGAGGAGTTATGCCAACGAGGTTCTCTCCACCTTAACTCTCCACATTTCAAACTGCTCACGCAAGTTCATGAAAAACCTACAGATTTGGCTCAGAGGTCGTAATAACAGCCTGTGGTGTCTGTTCCATTGTGCACATGCATGTTTGTGCCCGTGCTTCTCTGTTTTTGTGTTTCTTGAGAAAATCATTGCATAAACCTGATAAGAATGTGAGTAATTGTGCTGATCCAATTAGCTGCTGGCCTGCGGTGTCAGAGCCAATCAGGATGCAGAGCACCGTGGGGTGATTAGAGGAAAAGCCAGAGGCCAAGCACTAATTAGCCCACTAGTTTTTAAGCCGAGTGTGGATGTGGATGCACAGGGAGGGGAGCAGGCGTGCGGCGCAACGACGGACACACTTCCTTTCACACAAACACGGTGGAGGCAGAACATGGACACACAGCAGGGGAATCCTCAGGGATCACGCATCATCCACCTCTGTGATTGGACGATGGAATGGAACACAACCTCTATACAGGATAGAATAGGATATAAAACACTTTGGCTTTATGGGTGTTGTCAAAATACAGAGAAATAATCACCAGGGAGTTAAAGGATTATATCTATAGACTGCATGCCAAATATCGACTTGGATCATATCACTGTTAACTCTAGTTTACATCTTGATTTAAAGTTTCAGTGCAAAAGATTTTGTGGCATCATCACGACAAGACTTGGACCAATCTAAAGTCAAACAGCAGAGAAAGGAAATTATTATCAAATTTAGATTCTTTTTTTTTTTCCCTTATCAAACTGCCATTTGCCAAAGTGTGATTTGAGGCAATTAAAATGACAAGGTTAAACTTGTAATGATTGACAGGTGGGACTGATCCTGAGTGGTCTAACGTGTGAATCAGTGAGATCTTGATCCAACAACTTAGTCTGCTCAGACTCTAAAGAAAGGAAACACTTGGAATATTTTAGCTTCCTTTTCACGCCGAGCTGTGTCATCAATCTTAATGTACAGTGTGCGCACTGGACGGGATCATATATACACACTGTATGTGGATTAACCTTGAGCCTTGTTGCATCAATAACAAACAGAATGGCTCTTCCATGGCCCTCGAAGCTCCTGACATTCATTACATCAAATGTAAAATGATCCACCTGTAAGAACCTTTGGGCTTCATCTAACAGCTTTTTCCAGCTGCTGACACTTTGAATGATGATGTCATGACAGACTCTGGATCATAAATCAGATAAAACATGTGATTGCTGACAGAGTTGGGTGGGGGGTGGGGTGGGGTGGGGTGTGGGGGGGGGGGTCTCTAGATGCAGAACCTCGGGGGGGGGGGGGGGGGGGGGGGGGTCTCTAGATGCAGAACCTCCTCATCGTTTTAAATACAATATCACCGATTGACGAAACAAAACAGATGTACATGCGTATCTGTGTGTGTTTTCATTGGTGTGTTTGTGTGTGTGTGTGTTCATGCATATCATGCTGTGATGTTGATGCAATACCTTGGCTCGTAACAAGTCCAGGATTGGTTTGAGCAAGTGCATTATTCATTTCATGACAAAGAGACAGTTAAAGGGTGAGTCAGGGTTTTGCCCTTCTGTGGGTCATCACCTGCAGGGAAACAATTTCACAAGACTTGTGCATGGAGCATATCTGTGCGCATGGCTGAGCTGTCAATCAAAAGGTCTGCCGAGTTAGAAACACGCCCCCCTCATCCAAGAATACGTTTAGAAACAGCGTTACACCTCACAAATACAAATAGTCACAAGAAGCTTCAGTTGCTTTCTTCGCACAAACGAGACAAACGGCAGTCTGTTAGACAAAGTCCAGATCCTGCAGCGTGTGCAGATATTCACTGGAGATCAAACCTCAACGCAGTGTTAGTGGAAAGGGGAAATATGTATGGGCTATTAGTGAGATTTGGGGGAATTGACCCTTTAAGCTGAACTGCACTGTCCAACACTTTACACATGTGACCTCCCCCTCAGTGCTCTGTGCTGAGCTACAGGGAGATCACGAGTGACACTGCCAGACCCTGAGAACACACAGTCTTTCCTTGGAGCCTTTTGTGAAACAACATTCATCACATCAGATCATATGCATTTGGCCCTGGTTTTAGGCAGTGGTTACAAAATGCTCTGTGCCGTGGTTGTAATGAAATCCCTCCTCAGCAAAAGTATAGTGAGGTGAAATCTCCTCTGGATTTTTTTTATTTCAACTTCTGCTGTCACCATCTATGCTCCACCACGTCGATGAGGTCATGTGAGTTGATTAAACCCATCACATGTTACAAGTCTGTTTAATGTCGCTGATGAAAAAAATCCCTTAGCTCGTCATTAATTGAGTCATCATCCCCGAGTTTTACTTAGAATACAAACTACAGCTGGACCCCAATCAGACATTTAACCACTTAGAGATAACAATTGAAATTACAATCATGACGAGTCCATTTGCTTCTATGTCTCATTTGTCATTCCATCATTTTCCTCCTTGACGTTAGAGGAAGCATGACTGCATAATTTCACCGGTTAAGCTTATTACCTGCTTCCTGAACTCAAAACAGAGATGTGGCACATGGAGGACGTGTAATAAATCAAGTTAAGTGCACAAAATGCTTGGTCGCTGGGGACAATACAATTCCATTTAAAAGCAAAGTGAATCACAGGCGATGATACATAATCGATAAATACGAAACGTCGATCATGCGTGCATGGCTGTAACCCAGCGTGGATCACTGTCACATTAGACAACAGCATCATCTGACAGACGCGAGGCCGACTGAGGCCGAGTATCTGAATGCATTGCAACAGATGAACTTGAAAGACCTTCAGTAGAGCACATTCCTCCAAGGTCCTACATTTCTGCAATGAAACCACATTTCAATGGAAGATCTGGATGTGCATCAAATGAGACACACACGAAATGTATTATTTTTTTTTTCCAGGAAGATCAGTGGTCCCAGAGAAATCAATAAATATATCGTAAAAAGAATGTAATTCCTCATCCAGCTCCTCATATGGATTGAGGACACAGCCCCTGAACTAAGACACAGCAACACACATATAAAATGACCTTCATCCGTGATACATGTGTACAAACAGGAAATGGTGGAGCTGTTTGCGGCAAACCTTGATACAACTTGGATGGGAAGGAAACCCATGCAGCTCAAACACATTTTTCTCTCATATTTTGCAATTTGCAATTTCATTTGAACTCCATTGTCCCACACAACTCTGCTCCAAAGTGTCTCCACTCACATTCGCCAGCTGAGTTCCTTTCCTGTTTATTTTAACCAGCATGTATGAGGGCACACAGCGCTGGGGTGCAGGAATGTGCCCGCTCCTGCTGACTTCGATAGATGCCAATGGCATCCAACATATTTCCCAGTGGGGTGATGAAGGATGTGGGAATATGTTGATGGGCACTGCAGGCTCCGTTGGGCCTCGGAGCAGTTAGGCAGGCTTGCACAGTTTCAGAAAGATGCCATTGTGTCAGAGGCTTTGTGGAAACATCCCTGTTGCCACTCATGGCATATTCATTGGACTTGGACAGAGACTTCCAAGGAATTTCAAATCGATTTCAACAAGAAAAGCCTTCACATGCATTTTTAAGATCTCATGTATAATGATGAAAACAGTGTGGTCACATGCAATGCAAGAATGCACTTTCTCTCCAGCATGGTTCAGCATAACTTAATTACTCATACATTATTTTCATTCCTTTGGGCTGATAGTTTATGGTTGTCTGTGTCTGTCCCATTGTTGTGATCATAAAAATCTCACAAACGCATTGCGAGAATTTGCTCAGCTATGATTCAAACCGAGTATCACTAGAGGGGCAACGATGGGGTAAAATAATCATACTTTAACCTCTTGGATATAATAATACATGTGGGCTCTTGGAGGAATTGTGCAAATTTCTACCACTTGGCCTCGGCCTCAAAGATGATCTCATGAGATTTCTGTGATGAAAGGTTAAAGGTCATGTTTACCTTGTATATATATATAATCTCTCTCTCTCTCTCTCTCTCTCTCGATATATATATATATATATATATATATATAAAAATATGTAACAATTGATGCTGAGGGACGTGTCAATGTGCAAATCTATAGGTATTATACGCGTGTGTGCTTGTGTGGTGAATATAATTCCCCTGCAGTAATTCGAAAAATCTCTGGACACCTCTCACATAAAGATGAGGATGGGTTTAGTGGCCAGTATGAAGCTGGGAGCGGGAAATCTCCTACTTCCACCAGATGATGAAAACATGTGTCATGGTCACTGGGGACAACAGGACACACTGTGGGTCCACATGGAAGCCAAATTTTAGATCACTTGTTATTGAACTGTGTAATATTTATAAAACATTTCAATGTAATAAAGAGCGGATGGACCAGTGTCTCACAACACACTTCTGGGTCATAGGGGACTGTACGGTGAAGATAACAGTGTGAGGATGTGTATTTTTTACCTGTTCTCCGATGAATCAAGACTTAGTAAGACCTCTAACTTAATGTATATTAACATGCCAAAGTAACACACGGCACAGCCTTTAAAGTGACTGATCATAAAGTCTGAGATTATTTTGAACCGCTGTTTGGGTCACAACATCATCGCACAGCTGTGGGGAACCAAGATGTTCTTCTTCAAAGGATGAATATGGAAAACATTGTCCAATATTTGCCAACGATTACGTCACTTGTGCCAAACAAGCACATAATGGATGTGTACTGAACATTCTGTGTTGCACAAAACAATTGGATTCAAATTTCAAGCTAGAAGTGATTGAATTAAATATCTGCTCATCCAGCTGTGGTGCAGGGGCATGGGAGGAGAGCATCGTCAGGCTATGTGATCTGTCAGGAGAGCTGAGTGCATCAAGACAGGACCAGAGGTCATGGAGATTCATACCAGAGTTTACATTTGATTTATGCGTTTGCACAGATGCACATGTCATTTAGTATGAAATCAAAACTTCATTTTCAATGTAA
>JAFBJT010089960.1:42930-56795 GCA_016785325.1 Chascanopsetta lugubris
ACCCAAAAGAGTAAACAGTAGTAATGGAAAGAAAGCGGTGTGCCAAGAACAACACTGGTGAAGGGTGGGTTTTGGTATTCCAGGGATTGTTTCTATCACTGGCCATTTTCCTGTTATTGAATTCCTCTCTCTCGATGCATATCCTCCCAGCTTCTACTTAAGTAATTGTCACACGCCCGCCTTGCGGCTCACTGTCCGGGGGACTTTTGTTTGCGAAAGTGAGGAAGAGCATGGTCGCAGCAACTTCCTGTCCTCGGCTGGTGTAAACGTTGTTCACCATCCATGCACAGGAATCCATAACGGTGCGGTTTGAGCTCTCATCTACATACACTACTTATGACCTCAGCTCCGAGCATTCGCCTTTCATCTCTTCTCATCATCACAATCTATCTGACTGTGTCCCAGGTTGTCAGCTTATCCTCCGTCCCAGGCCGGGAGCTCTGCAGGATAGAGAGGAGCCTGTAGGAGCTGTCTGACCGCCAGTCTGTCAACTTCCCTCTGTAATCCTCCTTCATAGCCTTTGATAAGGCTAAGGCAGAGATGACTGGAGAGGAGAGGGAAGAGGAGGAGAGGAGAGGAGAGAAGAGGAGGATCCAGTCATGTGGACTTGGCAGATTGAAGGGAGCAACAGAAGCAGAAAAGTACACGACACAATAAAATGTTATTGAAGTGGTGAGATGAGTAGAAATATCATTTAGATGAGGGAGGGAAACAATTTCAGCTACAAGACCAGAATCCAATCCAGTGGCTCTGTCATGAAAGGGCTTGGAGCCGCTGCTCGATTATGGACGGTAAAAATACTAATAAGTACAGAGAAAAGAACACAAACCACAGCTGAATGTCCTTAGAATGGGAGAGCAGTTATCACTTAGGTTCACCGTCATTTAACTTCAAAATGCCAACACTTAAAATCCACTTTCCTCTCCGCCAGGCCTTACATGGAGCGCCATGAAATATGAATCAAGGCAGAGAGATCACAGGACGAGCACGCTGCATTAACTATTTCCTGACGATTTACATGAAGTATCACATTTGATGTGGATCCAAGACACAAATATCAAGAGCTTAAGAGGATCTTAACTGACTCAGATCGACATTGATGCTGACACTTGGATTTGCAGCCTTGTTCGACCACACAAGCTCTCAGTCATTAGTAAGACACTACATGCTCTTAAAAGGTGCAGTGTGTAAGATATGGCCACATCTAGAGGTGAAGTTGCATCCATCACCTCACCCTCCCCCCTCTGAGCATGCAGGAGAACCTATGGAAGACTCCCGTTGTCATTAAAACTCAAAAAGACGTTTAGTACGTTGACTCTGGGCTACTGTAAAAACATGGCGGCCCCCGGTGAGAGGACCCACTCCTCATGTAAACATACATTATCAGGTTCTGTTAAGGGTAACGGAAAAACACTTAAAAACATTATAAATTCACGACAATCAATGTCAGTATATCATTGTTTTGAAGTGACAAAAATGATCGAAATCTTACAGACTGTAACTTTAAATCCCATATAGCATTGTGCTGCAACCTGCTAAGTATACATACATATATATATATATATATATATATATATATGTATGTATATATATATATATACACACAACTGTATAGCATGTCAGCTGCACCGGGGGACATTACAGAGGCAACACCAGCACACGGCAGGCTTTATTTGTACGAAAATCCAGCTTCACAGTTATTGAGCCATGCTGCAGCTTACAGACCCAACAGCATATCACAAGTATCTGGGATGACATTAGTCCCTCACCACCATATCTCTCTCTCTCTCTCTCTCTCTCTCTCTCTCTCTCTCTCTCATACACAGAGACTAAACCTGATTAGATTGCCACTACAGGATAGTGACCGTCGGAGCAGAAAGGGGGTCACCAGTGCGGCGCATTTGTGAATGAAACGCAACGTTCTCAAAAGTCAGAAATCCCAGGGAACAAGTACCTCGTGATGAGTGCTTTGAGTGGATTGTGCTTTTACCATTAACAATTAATGGCTCGTCAGGCACATTACCATAACAGATGAATTGCAGATTCAGCTGCTGGCACTGAAATTTCCAGAATGACTAATGACGTTATCGGACGTGAAGTGGACATTCTGGACCTTTTCAGGCAGGGGTCAGCACCTGTGTAGCGCACATGGAGGCAGGACATCGCGTTTGAGTTGTGCTGCCAACAGTTGAGTCTCTTACCATCCCGCCAACTTCCCAGGGAGTTTCGACGCGTGCCTTTGTCACAGAGGAGCTCCCCTCGTCTTTCCAAGTTGTCCTATTCTTCACATATGACACATTTTTGTCATGAGGTAAGAGTTCTTCTCTAATTGTGCATCATTCACATATTGGACTGATCTCGTACACACTCTCGCTGTGAGACATCTTCCATGGAACAACTGCCTCAAACATGTTGCATTCTCAGATACGACCTTGGTGGAACATTTCATGAAAATTCAAACGTCAGTACATGTCTGAGATCAGCTTCGCAAACACACGGCACACAATGACGCCCTAGTGTAAATGTTCTTTTACACAAAACATCTTTCATTGATCCCCTCTCAAAACACTACTCTGTGTCAGTGTGAGTCCTTTCTCTTGCGCTCAAGCATGTGTACTCTGTGCCCTCATGAATAGAGGACAAAAAGGGAAAGAAGCTGAAAAGGTCTGAGAGCACAGCTCAATCGCTTGATCTGCCCCATGTTTACTTTTCAAGAAGTCATTACTCTCTCTCCCTCTCTCACACACACACACACGCACACACACACACACACGCACACACTTGTTTTGTCCAATTTCACTCCCATACAATACGTCTTCTCTGCAACTCATGCGACTCGGGTAAAAGAAGAAGACAGAGGATTAACCTGTGAGGGCAGTCTAGTGTGAATGCAGATAATACGGGTTGACAACATCTTCATTTTTCCCCACATCAAACTTCAGGTCTGTGTTAAAGAAGTAACGGAGAACATGGAAACATAGTGCGAGAGAGGAAGTCGGGGGAGTAAGGCATTCGATCAATATGCTACAACACTGTGTCTTTCTTAAACACAATGGTTTGTCTCTTTCTCAGAGTACAATTATCCCCAAAAGGGGAAAAACAGACGTGCATCACTTCTTACTATAGTGATGCTGTATAAAAATACCTTAGCAGAAACATGGAAGCGCCTAGAATTTTGCCAGACTTTTATGCTTTGCAGAGTCTTTCGTCCGTGCTCACTTGAGGACGCCGGGATGTGACAGCGGACAACATGAGCACAAGCTAACACGAACATCTACTCCCCCGACGCAGACTCCAAACATCTCCGGGGGGATCTGAGGCTATTTCCGATTTTCCAGAGATGGGCAAGAGGTGCTTCCGTGGAGTTTACACTCCGCTACACCTCTGCCTGAAGCACGTAACCTGACAAAGTTATTCTCCGTGTGAATGTTAAGCGTGTGCGCCCTGCTGTTGCTGCTAATTTCTCTATAAATACACACAGACACCCACGTCCATCTGTTTCAGGTGATTGGTTTGATCCGGCCGCACCTCCCACCCATCGCTCACTCGGCTGCTGCCTGTATTTGCAGGTTGAAGTATAAAGCCATTTCTGTCTCGAGTTCATTCAACCCTAAAATCTCCACCCAGTTGATACCTGGAAATCTCCCTCTATCTCGCTGCCACACAAACACACGCTGCCCGCGACCCTCTTTTCCCTTATGTAGGCACCAAATTCCAAAGACAAAGAAAACACTCTAGCGTGGTCCTGCAGATGTGTGTATTCATGTGGGTCTGAGTGTGTGGCTCGGTGCACACACACGCACACACACACGCACACGGCTCTGACAAATGAGCCCGGCTCGGTTAAATGGCTTGTGATTAGGACACATTGGCGTCTAATTGCCTCTCATTACCATTTGAAAGTGAGTGGCGGCTGAAATCAAAGGCTGTGGTGGCAGTGGTAAAGAGCAGTGCAGTGCAAGTGTGGTGCATGTTGGTGTGTGTGTGAGTGTGTGTGTGTGTGTGTGTGTGTGTGTTGGGTTGGTGGTTGGAACAGCCAACCTGATTCTCAGTGCCATGACCGCACAATAGAGCACTATAGTTCCGCCTGTCTGGGTCACAAAGCTACATGTTCACCCTAATAACTCACAGACACAAAGCTTTGACTTACAGAGAGAAAATTTCAATGGAAATGATTGAGTCTCTTCTCTTACAGACCAATGAAACTTAAACCTCCAGTATCTGACCTCAACTACTCCCTCTACCCAAGACTTCCTTTGCTTCCATCAATCCCTGCCAAACCCAAAGTAACTACAATGCCACTCAGTGGTGTGTGATTCTCATTCAGCAGTCCCATCAAGAATCCGCTTCTGAATCCATAAAGATCCATGAAATGTCTCACTTGAATGTGAAAAAATTTATTTATCAAGTTAAACAAAAACAAATTCTCAATCTTTCTGTTTGCCAACATCTATATCTCATGATCTGCCAAGATTTTTCAATTGATCAAATTTGAATAATAAAGCCCTTACTCCCTCATAACAATTTCTCTTAAAGGGCTTAACAAGGTCTTAACACCCTCTTCTACAACCAATACTACTGCTACAACTACTACTACTACTACTACTACTAGTGTTAATATATATTTCTCAAAGTTAAATTGACATGTAAATCTGAGTCTCATCAACATAAGATTGAAATGTACAGAGATAATATCTCCAACTGGTGACACATGTCAGAGAGTGAATAGAACTGGGCCAAGGACAGAACTCTGAGGAGCCCCTGAGTCAACTATGCTGCATTCGGGCAGCTGAATTAATTGTCAGTTAGCACAAATTCAGCAGGTCCTTTCTGAGTAAATGTCCCATCCTTGCATTAAGTCCCATAGAAATCTGCACAGTTGATTTTGCGCAATCTTGCTGACAATCAAACAAACCAGCAACAAAACATAAGAAAGAAGGCCTTAGATATGACCTCCCTTTGTGGTGTCAAAGTTAGACCATCAGTCACTGGTCAAACATTTCCTTGACCCACTGTTTGACCACCATGTATAAATCTGTCCATGTTCTTTCTTTGGTTGTGGTCCATCTTGAAATACCTGGTGCCAAAACAGCTGAGTTGAACTTTCTCCTTCCACCACAACCCTGAAATTCTTTCTTAAAGTCCTGGAATGTACCATTTCCACTCGGCTTAACTCGCATCTGTACGGCCATCTCTGTCAGAGCACTATAAGACTTCACTGCTCAACTCGTCTTCCCTGTCTCCAGTCTGCTGCCTCTTCGATACAGAGAGGAGGAATTCTGATCATTTGCCTGAAAATATAATGTGGTGGTATTAATATCTCTATTGATCACAACTCCCTCTCTGCGAATGATAAAAGCTGGGCCGTAATTCTCACACAAACTCATCCATCCAGAAAATTCCACTTCTGTCGGAGTTCTCCTCTGTGTGCCAGGCTGTCGTAGAAATACTCGGTCAGCACTCGAGCTTTGTTATTAGACATGTCCTTAAAGTAAACATCTGCTCACACTTGCACCCACACCTGAGGATTCAAACCATTCAATCCATCTCTTCCTCACTTCACAAAAGGTCACATGGTAACTGATGCTGATTAATTTCGCTAATGCTCCATGGTATGTAAATTTGCGAAAACAAGCAAGTACAGTCATTTGCATGATTTGTATCCAATGCTGCGTCTGTCAATATATCGGGCAAATTTACCATTGAAGGTGAAAAATCACCTTATCCCTGTGCTGGAAAAATAAATTATTCACAAATATATTGATGGGGATATTTTTCATGCTACACACAAAATGTGTCTCATGGTATCAATATGCTGAGGGCATATGAAATAGCAGTGTCAGGAGGACTGATGAATGACCGACCACATGAGGGTTCATGGAGTTCAGCAAGAAGTCCTAATATACATCTATGCTGGGTGGAAACTTTGGTGTATTGTGTACTAGTATGAAAACACATTAAGTCTTTGAATTATTGATCATTTCTATGTGTTCACGAGTTGGTAACACACACTCTACTTTTTGACCACGTGACAGCAGCGAGAACAAGTGTCCAAACTGTTCTCTCGATGCCTTTCAAATGGATCCACTTAGGCTGTTTAAAAGGAGCTTGCATAGAGCGATTAAAAGACACATTTCAGTCAGTTATTATATATTATACAAGTGTGGCATCGGAAGAGCACAAACCACTGCCAAGCTGGATCGCATTGCACATTTCAGTTCCTTTAATGTGGCTCAAATGTCCCATCAATATCAGATAAATATGATCAAAAATGTTGAAAAATGTCTGATCCACATCAGCCCAAAGTCTGACCTCTTCCCCGACTCAGCAAATTCCTCCACAAAGTTTCGTAGTAATCCGTTCAGTGGTTTTGTGAAAGAGCTAACACAAACAAACAAACTAGACTCTAAATCAATGGAGCTCATATGGAGCCTAAGTCCAGGCCAAACAGTTCCCTGATAAAGCCTAATATAAATTCACTGGTGATTGCATTCATTTTCATTTCATCAGGAGAAAACTTGGACGGATATTGAAATATGCAAACAACGATGAAGACGGTGATGAGAGATGCTTGGATATGCATCAAAATGGGAAACGACGAGAAACAAAGGGTGAGAGGGTGAAATAAAACATATGTAACTGCTACTCGTGCTCTTTCTTGTTCCCAAAGTAAGTTGAAGATGAATACATTAACATATTTAGCACATGTACCTATCACAGTCTATGTGTTGTATTCTTGGTACGGATGCTGTCAGAGACATATATTGACAATGACATGTTTGTGCAGCAGCGACCCTCTGGTACATACGGTGACTCAGGGGGGAAACATGTCAACAGGCACTGGGACTTGAGACAAACACGAAGGCCGATACTGTACATTCTAACCTTTATCTGCATCTGGACCGCTTTAACATACTAAGTGTGCTACTTTGCAAGTCAAGTTCCATCCAATCAGCAGTGTCCAACACGTGGACAGTTCAGTGCTGGCTGTTGCCTCATTAGCCAGACCAGCGCATCAGCATTTCTGAAATGACTGAAATGGTCCTATTAAAATGAGCCGTGTGGTTAAGATAACACACACACACACACACACACACACACACACACACACACACACACACACACACACACACACACACACACACACACACACACACACACACACACCAAGTTGGACTGGTATTGTTAGGCAAGTAAGGAGTGTTACATAGGATGATACAACATTGAAATTAGAAAAATATCAACTACTACAAGGCTGCGATTACGTTAAGAATGCTGATTATGCATCAAAATATTTCATTTTGATTTACCTGTCAATCCTTGTTACAGTTTTCAGAAATCAGAAAAAGGCTAAAGCTACATTTGATTAATTACAGCCGTTTACTCGAGAAACAATGTATTCCGGACTATGCTCTCAAGGAATTTGAGGTTAGAGGGGGCTTTCCTCTGACCAAAGGGTCAACGGTTCGAATCCCACCTCACCCCAAACTCTGCATGCTGACATGTGTTTGCAATGAATGTAAACTGTCCTGCAAAAAAATCCATGACAGTGTCAGTATGTAATTGTTATTTGCAACATTCTGAGAAGTGACACAAGTGACACACTGCACCTTTAACATGGCAAAACAATACTATAACCATTATCATTATTATCATCCTTATCATTATTACTATGAGGAGACATGGACCGTGCTTTAAAACAGACCTCGTGGATCAATGCCCAGCTAAGTTGCCAGCTATCTTAATAATTGACTAGGATCAATGAAATCAATTAGTGCTCACAGACCTTATCTGATGATTGTGTCCCTGAATAACTTCCGTCGGTCAAAGCTCAGGTGAGAACACACCCGATCAACAAGTCCATTAAAGCCGCACCACCACAGACTCCACCGCGAACCTGCAGCCGCGGCTCCCCACGCAGCCTGCCACGCACACGTGCGTCTCGCGTGGATTTCCGTATTAAATCCACACCGCGAGTGGGAGCGTGTGGGCCACCGCCACCCGGGACCCGTCGGCCCACCCTGAGTGGAACTCTGAGGTGTAAACAGAGTAAAAATAGTCCGCTATCGCAGGCTTCCCTACAGTCCCGTTATATAATGCTCCCAGCTCGGATGAATGACATCACGGTTAGTGCAGAAATCACAACCCCTATGTCCTTTACGAGCAGCCGGGTGATGTACAAACAGCGTGGGGAGGGGGCGAGCGTGTGACACAAAAACACAGCCGAGTGACACGGCGACGAGTGAACGTGGGGAGAGGGGGGTGGGGGTGAGGGTGGTGCGTTTCCTCCGGCAGCGTCCGGACAGACAGCGCGTGCTGAGCCGCCGCTCGGCTCCACACTTCCGCGATGAGGAAACGCAGTTAAAAATGCGCCCTTCGCCTCTGACAGTCCGCGTCGGCGTGAAAAGAGTTTAAAACAACACGGAGGGTGTCCGAGCGGGCGACGCGGAGCGGGGTTTGTCGCTGTTTAAACGCCGCAAACTGCCCGCAAACAAGCCAAAGCACGAGTGGCGCAGTTAAGTGAGGAAGCGCAGCGACCGCCCGACACCGGCTCGCCCCGCGGACCGCGCTCCTCGCTCGGTCACAGCCCAGCCGGAGCTCCCGCTGCCTTCCGCCGCACTTAAACACTACTTTGCGGCCGCGTAGCACCGTGACAGGGGCACACGCCGGAGCCCCGCACGCCCCTCTACGCTCCGGCCACTTAAAAACGGGGTCAGGGGGCGAAGTAAACAATTTTCTCCCGGAAAAACAAAGTAAAGCAGAGCGCCACCCTGCCCCCGGTTCTTCCAGCCATTTTCTCTTTTTAACACAGCGCCCGGAAAGACAGAAGTGCCGGCGGTGAGACACTTGGAGAGGCGGCGGCAGGCCGGGGGAAGGGCAGACAGTTCAGCGGGACTTACTGTGGGGTGAAGCGGGCTGCTGCTGAGTTTGTGTCGCTCCTTGTTGCCAGGGCTCCCCTGCTCTGCTCCGGCGCTGACGGTGGAAAGCGTCTCCCCCTCCTAATGATGTCTGCAGCAGGCAGCTAATAGCTCCGCGCCGCCCGGCCCCCACCTCCGGAGAGAGAGAGAGCAAGAGAGAGAGAGAGGGAGGGAGGGAGAGGGAGAGAGAGAGAGAGAGGGAGCAGAAATGGAGCAGTTTGTAAGCTACTCATGCAAAAATGTGTGAGCAGAGCAAACACACAGAATTACAACATAAGTTCAGAGACAGACACAGCCGGAGGGGGAGAATACTAAACACTGTGTGTCCTGTCACAGCTTCACAATATCAGGATATAAGGCTGCATTTTTGATAGTAATTATCATGGCTTGACAGATATCAGGTCGATACTGCTGCTAATTTTGCCAATTGATTATGTGGCGGCTCCAAAAATCAAATCCGCTTTCTGATTGGCTGGGTGAGTCACAGCCAGTCAACACAGAGGCCTTGGTCATAGTCATGTTCCCATTTTCAGTGTGAAAGCATATCGGCCCCTAATATCAGATATCAGCCTCATTATTATCAGCATCAGCTTTGAAAATCCAATATCAGTCAGCATGTACGTGTGTGTTCTCTGTATGAGAGAGACGTATACAAAAACAACACACATATACTATATATTTATATATCAGTATCACCTTAAGTACTTTAAAGCATTGTATTGATAGTTAATGTGATATAAGAGGATTTATTCTACTGCGATAAAACTGAAAGTAAAAAGTTAGTATCATTAGAACATCATTTAACAGTATTCATACAGTGAATACGATGAGATGCCCCTTCATTCCTCCCACAGTGAGGACATTTGCACTGTTACAGCTGCAAAGAGTTCAGTGAAAAAAGACAAGAAGGGCTCACATACATTAAAATGAACGGCATATGCGATGAGATTGTAAATACACAAAAATATACACACAGAATGTGCATAGTAAACTTCTTTTGGACGGGAAAAAAATATAAAAACCAGATTTACACAGAACACACACCTGGATACTGGGTACAGTGTTGAATTGAAACAGTGGATGCCATTGTTGACATCAGGAGCTCAGCACACACACAGTGTGATATCACATGCTCGCTGCGTTTACATCTGATCGCACATTTAACCTTTGACCTTTCTCACAGTGCTGATGTCAGGCCAGGAGGTCGTGTCAGGCGTCTGAGGTGAAGACTTTGTGGAGGAAGCACAGAGACACTCCAGCTCTCAGGCCAAGGTACTGACTAACTGGCAGTCACCTGACCACAACAAGGTGGGTAACCTCACACACACACACACACACACACACACACACACACACACACACACACACACACACACACACACACACACACACACACACACACACACACACACTCACACACACGGCCAAGTACACAAACCCATAAAGATAAGCAATCATATCTTGTTGATGACAAACGTGTGTGCTCATGATTCAGTATCTGATCCTTCAGTTAATGTGTAGGATTTAGTGACATCTAGTGATGAAGTTGCACCTTTTCAATCCAAGCATGCAGGAGAACCTGTGACAGCCTCAAGAAGTGTTAAAGGTGCAGTGTGTGAGATTATTTATCCCTTTAATGTATATTTACATCAGGAGCGGGTCCTCCCTATGGGGGCTGCCATGTTTTTTTTTACAATAGCCAAGAGTGGACATACTAAACATCTTCTGAGCTTTATTGGCAATTGAGGGCCACCATAGGTTCTCCTGCATGCTCAAACGGGAAGGGATGAGGTGATGGATACAACATGCCACTTCACCACTACATATCACCAAATCTTACACACTGCACCTTTAAGTTTGTCCTACTGTAAAAATATCCGGCTGCAAAATGGCTGACTCCATAGCTGTGGACTAGCACCCAATAAATTCTAAATATAAAGTAAGGCACATTCATTTCAACTATTTTGCATACTACAGTCATATAATTACAAAGACAGAATTGTGATTATTTCGTGTTCCATGTCAGCCAATCGAAATGGACCTTGTGCGAAAAAAACAACAACCCTGCAAGGTGCAAAAGTTTCCTTCTTGCTTGAATACTAAACAACACAAAAACAGTATCTGACTCACTCACTCACTCATAAAGTGTGTGAATCAACTGGCAAAGCCGTTTGAAAAGCGCCACATTAAGAGCCCGTTGACTCCTCCCCTGTGTTTTCCAGCGTATCTTTTTATAACACTGACCCAGGCCACCTCTCCCAGATTTCCAATATGGCAGCGAGCATCTTGGCCCGTTCGTCACGGGAGAGTGCAACCCAACACCGAGCATGAGCCTCGGGGTGCACGAGGCCGCCGAGTGACAGACGATCGGGGATGGATCCCACTCCCTGCCAGTCACTCAATAAGTGGCCTATTGTCCGGCAGGCCCATTGTGCCCTCGTCACATGTACGGCGCACAAAGGGCCGGAGAGGTAAGCTGGCCCGTGTGCCAGGAGGCTAACGTTACATTCGTGGCCTGGATGCATAGAAATGAAGCCACACAGTCTGGCGGCTGAATGGGCTTTGACATGTGAATGGCAGAGTTGGTGTTTGTGGCTGTTTATCATGCAGACTGGTCGGTCCCGTACGGGCGGCGTGAAGTCTCCGGTGTTACACACACACACACACACACACACACGCGCACGCGCGCGCGGGTTCAGGTCAGACCCGCGGAGGAACCCGAGTCCACGACACGCACCGTATGTGGACAAATCACCGCGTTCTCACATCAGAGATTTGATTAGGGCGTCTTGATACGGCTCACGTAGCTGGTGCCAGTTTAAGGGGGCGCATCTCGACCTGCTGGTGTGTGCAGGGTCATGACATCATCACGGTCAGTGTGTCCGTACAGCGCTTTATTATCAAGTCGGGAGGACGCCTCACATAGGCGCCGCATCTGTTTGCAGCACTTTGTATCTATGAGTACATGGGGCGATGTGGGGTTCAGCATGTGGAGTAGGGGTAGTACACACACACACCCTCCCTCTCAGCCACAGCTGCCCCCCCCCCAGGTTGCAAACAGCAGTAAATTGGTGAAAAGTGCATCAATAACTCATATGTTGGACGTAATAACAGTCATCACCACATGTACCATTCACCTAATATTTACCTCGTTATCATCGTCTCAGTTGTCGCTGCCATAGGTTTGGATGACGACGACTGAAGGTCACCAACGATCAGTACGATGTGTCACGGTGCCACTGTCGTGTTTACGTCTGCCTGCCCTGTGCGTCGAGCACTGGCCTCTCGTTGAACTTTGGTTCCACTAAACTCACATTAACACGGGCTGATTCACCAGGAGGCACAGAGGCTCCTTCATCCGGTCCCTGCAGGTCCTTTTTTTTTAGCTTAATAATCATTCGCTCCTCCGTCTGCTCACAGCCGGGTGGATACTCTGGAACAGCGGCTTTGTTCGAGAGGCTCCCTTTAAGACAGGGGTGGCGAACCCATGTGAGTTCAAGGGCCACATACTACGTACAGACCTAACTGATCTCAAGTGGGCCGGACCAGAAAGATCAGGGCGTAACGACCGATAGACCATTTTTTTTGTTTTAGTGCAAAAAAAGTACATTCCAAAAAAAAAAGTTTACATATGATGAGCTAGTGGCACAGGCTCCCCCTGGTGTCCTGGCATAGTAAGGGCAGGTGAATAAAGCAATGCCTTTAAAAAAACAATAAAAAAAAAAACACTTTTTACACTTTGCTAAATTATCAGAACCGGCCCGCCACTGAGTCCAATCCGGCCCGCGGGCCACATGTTTGACACCCCACCATTCAGTCTGCTCCTCAGCCCACTGCTGTTTAACCCGATCCATTTTTATTATTATTAGCATTATTATTATTATGACGATATCGCGCTGAATGGACAGATCTAACCTTCTCAACCTTTCTTTTAAACATGGCAGTTCACCAGAGTATGTTAACGTGTTATCTGGTGATGAACACGTGGCAGTGTCTCATGTGGTGAATGGTGGATACTATGAGGACTATATACGGCTCAAGTGCTTCGGGCTCAGACCGGGACCACGTGCCTCACTATCAAACAGCCGGTAATTTACTGTAAAATATGAAGTCACGGCTCTCGGGTGGTCTTTCGAACATATCTAACACACCAGCGGGGCCACTTTCAGATTGACATCCATTTGTTTTGGGATATTTGAACGTCATCTTCTCGTTCACACCGGGCCAGAGGTGATGACACCTTATCCACGGCGCCCCACATGCGCCACATGCCCCCAGATGTAAAGCCTGTCACGGCCATTCAATTTCAATGGGTTGCACCCTTACCGGCACAAAGGAGATGCATTGCTGTAGTACGCGCATCTATATTCTGTTTCACACATTGCGTGTGTGCCGGGCTTGAGGAATAATAAGGAGCGGACCCAGCGCGGCTCGGATTACTCCCCGGAGATGCACTCGAGTTCTTCTTTGTCGGAGGTGTGAACTGTGAAAAAAAAAGAGATAAACCTCCCGGGACGAGCAGAGTGTACCAGGTGTGGCCGGCGTGGGACGAGCCCTGACGCACGGATATCCCCGAGTCGGTGGCTATTTAAAACAAGCCTGTATCGCCACGGCAACGCGGCGGCGACCCTAATGAAACACCTCTCGCGTCGCGCCGTACGAGATAATGGCGACCTTAACTTCCTCCGCCCGGAAACCAGCAACCGAAGACGCTGAGCTAAGTAGGAGGCCACTTCGCTGACAAGTGTACACAAACAAGCGATCGGACACTTCACCTGCGATATGAATAAATAACACGGTGAAGTGAAAACATGCACGGAGGCCTATGCATAATGCATCATCACCTGCCTCTGGAAAGCAGCTCGGTGGGTGGGTGGGTGGGGGGGGGGGGGGTGGAGCTTTTAATGGGGGGGGGCCCCACCCCCCCTTTTTTTGCCCCCCCCAGGG
>JAFBJT010089960.1:57312-73930 GCA_016785325.1 Chascanopsetta lugubris
GAGGGCGGTTACAGGCACATGCGGATGCTCAAACAGTGACACATGACATCTTGAATATACAAGTTGTTTTATACCCTATAAAGCCATGCCTCAACTTTATATTGTTGTGGATTTAATTGTTCAAAGTGGAGAATTGACCATCTTTGATATTTTTTGGATTCTTCAAGAGTTAGTCTCATTTCAGAGTCATTCATGAAGTTAAAACATCAGGTTTACGCATCTTGTGTATGTGAGTGTGAGCCATAATACATCTGGATACATTGAATTTCGAAGGGTGAGGGTCGGTGCTGCGTGTGCGAGCTCACTTCCTGTTTGAATGCAGAGACGTTAATGCTCTGTGTCTCAGCTGTGGAGATGAAAGGATGGACAGCAGCAGCCTCGGCGACAGATTTCCATGTCAGCAGATGTTTGAGGCAACAGGATCCAGTTTGATCGCAGTTAATGGTCTTTATAGCTTTCCGTGCTGCAGCGAGGCTTGTGTCTAATTAGAGTCAGGGTGTAGGAGGAGAGCTTTATGATAACTCATTACCCAGACAACACATCCGTGATAAGTGTGTGTGTGTGTGCGTTTGCCCCTTTGACTTCTCTGAGCATGAGAAACATATGTCTTGTCTATGTGTGTGTGTGTGTGTCTGTGTTGTGTGTGTGTGTCTGTGTTGTGTGTGTGTGTGCGTGCGTGCGTGCGCACTGGTTGATCACTTTGTACGGCTGCAGCTACACTTGTCATTTGTGATGTGATTTCCTGAAATCGCATTCAGGGAACGAAGAGATTTCACGGCTGTGTTCGCACCGCCGGAACGTCTCTGTGTCCCAGAACAATTCAAAGCGACAGCGACAACGAGCAGCTGCTGTTTTTATTCCAGTGAGCGAGAAACATGAAATGTCAGACAGTCATCATTTATAGATATATATATTTTATTGAGGCATAACTGTGGCTGTAATACTTCCTGCACTCGTCTTTAAAGCTGTAATCAAATCAGAGTCGAGTCTACGAGTTTGTTTTTTATTTTCATTCGGAGTCTGAATCTCTTCCATGCCTCAGATGCAGCTGGAGCGTCTGCTGGCCAGGCAGATGGAGATCCTGCAGGACGCCGCCGTTCAGGAGCGACTCCAGGCTCTGGACTGGAGGATCCCTCCCGCTGCTTTAAAGTACCTCAACGACGCCCAGAACACTAACGGCGCCGCCGCCGCCGACACCACCAGAGACAACCAAGGTGAGGAAGAGACACCTGTGAAGCTGTCGTCAGCCAGAGCTGTGATGTCAGGTGCAAACGAGCAGTTTTGTATCAAATGCTAATATGCATCGGCTTGCTGCTGCCCCCGGTGTCCAATAATGGTAAAATACTTTCATATCGTTCTGCAGCCAAATCATTTCCATTGTTGCATCTTTGAGGCAAATCAGAGCCTAATTTGACTTTGATCCTTTTTTTTGACCAATTTGAGGACATTTGTTTCATCTGGTAAACGCTACAGGAAACGTCGAAGGCTGATTCTCCACACCCATCCGTGGCAGCTGTCACCTTTTTTGTGCTTTCTTCACCTTCGTTTTCATTTCACTTTTTTTCATCACCACTTCCCTGACACTGAGTTGAGACAGAGGACAGAGAGAGAGAGAGAGAGAGAGAGAGAGAGAGAGAGAGAAGCATCATTATTCAGGATCGTACTTCTGCTCCGGGCCTCATCTCATTTTCATCCTCTTCCTCCTTCACCCACTCCCGACAGCTCATTATAACACTGTTCCCACAAATCCCACAATGCACCTGTAATTATCACACCCACGCCTGTTTACCTCCAGCCAGTTGCCTGAAGGGGGGCGTCTCTCTCTCTCTCTCTCTCTCTCTTTTGCTCTTTCTGTCTAGCTCTCTGTCTCTCTCCCACCACCTCCTCTTCTTCTCTGCTTTTCTTCCTCTTGTCCCTTTTTTGTGCATCATGTTTCATTTCTTTTTATCCTTCATGTCCTCGTCTTGTCTTAAACTCTCTTCATGCAGCAGTTTGATCTTTCAATGTCACCTGTTTTCCCCAATTTCTCCCATTTTCTCTTATTTGTCACCACATTAGCTGCAATTACCATTTGCACATTAAACCTTGTCAATGTTAAATGCCCAAAGAGATGTGAGAATGTGAGGCTTTCTTATTCCAGATGACAAGAAAACTCAGTTCAAAAAGCAGAATTACACATACATTTAAATATAATCTTCAAATGTTTCAATTTCAATTCAATTTGGAAGAAAACCTGCTGCATGAATTAGTCATCGAAATGTCTGACATTTGATTCTTAATCAGTTGATGAATAGTATTACTATTACTATTAGTATATTAGTATTACTATTAGTATTACTATTAGTAGTACAATAATTACTCACTGCTCAGTAGCTGTACTCTGAGACATATGGAATGCCAATAAAAAGTACATTATCTCCTGTTTTAGCCAAAGCTCCGACACCAGGGTTTCTATTTTGGACCTGTGTGTGTCTGGGAGTGTAAGTGGAGACGCACAGCAGCAGAAAAACAAATGATGTGATACAATAAATGAAAGTAGAATAAAAATGAGCTAACATGCAGATGAAATCTAATCACCGGTGGTGAATGAAAACCTGTCGATTCCACATTGACTGTGTGTCGGTGTGAAACAAAGAGCGGTGTTGTTGTGGATTCTTTCGCTCTGTGTTTTTCTCTCACGGGAAACAAAAGCCAAACACGAGGGATCAGCAGCTTCACACACAAAGTGTGTGTGAAGCTGCTGATCCCACACTGGGGAGTGTGAGTGAAGATGTTCAACACAGACTGTGTGTGTGAGCACAACATCTGGGCTGATGTTTGCTTTTGTCCCCGATGTGGATTCAATGCAGTCAGATGTAGTTTGATACAACATGAGACAAGGGGGATGACACCAGAGGGAGAGCACACTCTGATTCCACCCATCGGTTAACAATAGTAGTTTATAGTTACGGAACAATATGCCACTAATATACTTATAATATACAGTATAATAAAGCATTATTTCCATATAGCATTGCATTGTGTTGAGTGTACGTTGTGGTTAACTATGGTATAGAACATAATGTAGTGAGCATAAGCATGTTAGTGTATAGTGTAGCATTACATGTTGGATTGTTGCTCAATCCAGAATAATGTAGTATTAGTGCAGTGTTATTATAGTTGAAGTGTAGTATAGTTTCAGAAGGATTTAATGTCCATAAAGTTTAAAGTTAAGTTAAGAACAGTATGAGTTTTCGTGCACTATGTTAAAGTATAGTATATTATGGTACAGTATAATATAGTATGGTATAGTAGTTCAGTACAGCGTGTTAGAGAGTGGTAAAGATTTAAAGTGTATCTCTGTTTCCTGTTTTCCAGAGGATCGTCCAATCAACTTGCGGGTGGTGAGTCAGAGCATGCAAGAAGGAGACCTCCCATTGGGGAAGCAGTTAGCCAATGAGCTGAAGCGTCATCACAACCACAACCACAACAACAACAACAACAACAACAACAGCAGCAGCAGCAGCAACACAGACGAAACCAAAACACCAGCAACAGGTTTGTGATGTCACTTCTTTTGTTGTTGTTTTTTGTTGTTCTAATAAAGTCCTCCCTCATCATGCTCTCACGTGTCCTCAGAAAACGGAACGTCACAGCGGGCGCCTTGCAACGCAGAGAAGAAGACCATCAAGTCAGAGCCCGAAGACTCCACATAGTGCCTCCCACCCTGCCCACCCAACACCCGACAACCCCTTTGCTCCCACCCCCACGTCGTTCTACTCACACTTGACAGTATGCAGTTATTACCCCACAATAGATACTAAGTAAGCACAGCCACAGTAGAGCCTTAACAACCAATGTTGCCTCATGAATAGCATTTATTTTTCTTTGACTTTGTCTTTTTTGTTCTTTTCAAATGTTCTTTTCAAAGGTATTTGCCAAAGCACCTCGAGAGCATGTGCAGAAGCTCCACAGGTCTTTGTGTGTCCATGAGTTGTATATGTTACATATATATACATGTAATTTAAGAGTGATGTGTTTATACTCTTTACCTCTGCCTGGGTGTTCAGTTGTGTTTCCTTTCTTTGCACAGCCAGATGGTGCTGGGGCTGAGTCTGAACTCACACGTAGATTCAGAGAGGGAGAGAGAGACAGACAGACAGACAGGGAGACAGAGAGACACAGACAGGAAGTCCGGCTATGTTGCTGCCTGTCCAGGATGAGGTGAGCTCAGTCAGTGCAACACCATCACTTTACAGCACAATCACCACCGAGTCTCTTTCACTGGATTCCACTTCAGAACTGATGCTGCTAAAGCTGCCCACATCCAGCCTGACACTTTAACTTACGGTTTGTGTGCATCACTCTGCAATTACACCACTGAAACACTAGTGGGAGTATGTTAAAGTACAGCGTGAGCATGAATTTCCTGTATGTATCCTGATGTCTTTGGTTCATCTCCGCAAATCTTACTCTTTATTCGCATCTCTTGGCAGCTGTTCTTACAGAAATCTACATTTCAAACCGAAAGTAATTTAAAAAAAATGACTCCTGAGATGGTAATGGGGGCTTTCTGTCGGCAGCTAACATCACTTAAAGAAAAGAAACAGCCAAATACACATAGAAACATCTTAATATTTATAGCTGTATATAAGAAGATAGGATGATTAAAACATATGGGCAGAATATTCTCGTTTACAGTTGTTTTCTCCACGTTTCCTCTGAGCCGCCGTCATTCTCCCAAAGCGAACTGAAATGTGGACGGACTGTAGGGAGTTTGGATTCAGCCCCTGCAGCAGCTTTGTTTTCTTTATCGTTCACTCCAAACCGGGATGAAAACACGAGGAGTGGGATTAATGAACGGTCCCCTCCTCGCTCGTCTTGTGCATATTTCTGGGAGGTGATTTAAGAGGAGGAGGATGTATATGTAGGAGCTGTGGTGGAGGAAGAGCTGAGGACCTCCTCTGTGGGTCTTGGCAGGATGGCGGGGCTGGCATGCCGGAGGCTAAGCTAATTGGTTCATTTCACTTTGTAATTTAGCAAAACACTGCTGCTGAACCAAAACCGTGCATCTACAAATAGGGATTATTTCAGGAATAAAGACGCCAGAGTGTTTTTTCGAGGTAATCCAGACAGTTTTTGTCAGGAGGCCCGAGGGTCGCAAAATCCACTCAATATGAAAAGACGATCAAATAGTGAAGGTTGCGGGTTTGTAAGTTTTCAACAAGAGCAGCAAAAAAAGTCCAGTTCCGTGTTTCCTGCTGTCTTTGCTGAGCAGCTCGGTGTTCTGTAAATAGTTCCATGATAACAGGTAGTGTTAGCCTAACCTCTCTGCCAGGGTTTCCCTTTGTTCAGTGTAACTTTGCTGTAGATCTCGTGGTGTCGATACGGTGTTTATGTGTGTAGAGCAAAAATCCCCCAAAAAAATCTTAAGTGTCAAAAACAAAACGGTGTGAACGTGTCTGCTATATAAAAAAAAAAAACATGCTTTACATGATGTTGATTAGCCTTAGCTCTTAACGGTTTTTAATCCACCTGTGATGACCATCGGTGCATATTTCAAAGTTTTGCTGTTTAGAGGTAGGTACGTAACAAATATGTGTTCTCTGTGTTTGTATGCGTTCGCCACATTGTGTAAATATGTCTATATGGTCCCAGATGATGATGATGACGTCTCCCTGCAGATAGTTTAGTCTCACTCAGCGTAACGACAGACCAATGCAATATTTATGTGCGTAATAAGTCGGTTTGCAAATCATACGGATCCATTGTCTGGTCACATGCTCGCTATCTGTGCGTCTGTTGTCAGGGTGGAGCTGTTTCTGTGTCGTCTGACTTTGGTGCACGGCAGCACTGTGTGTGTCTGTGTGCGTGTGTATTTAAAGACGTTGTGCTTAAAAACGCCATGAGGTTGTTTTCTGTCAAGCAGAACAAGAATCCCAGGTTTTGATCAGGTGTAAAAAAAAAACATAAAAATGATGAGTGAATCTAGAGGATGAAGATTTTTTTTTAAACACTGGTTTTAGTGTGTGTCGTATGAGAGTGTCTGAGCTGTCGTCTCACTGATCACCTTCCTCTTCACTGTTTATTGTAAAGTGATAGATTAGGCTTCACCTAGTTATGCACCTGTTTTTTAAACACTAATATATTTTATTTGTTATACAGTACATAAACATTAAACTTTATTTTTTTGAACTCTATTGTGCAGTGCGTTTTGTCATCAATGTCATCTGTGCTTTTTGGGGGGGATTCTGGATGTCGACGATTCCCTAATTTAGCGTCAAACCCACTAACTGGTTCTAACTCAGAAGGTCTCACAAAGTATCAGAGCCATGAAGCCATTTATGGGCGTCACTTGGTTTACAGGTTCACCTGTGCAGCCTGGAGTTAATGAGCTGGTATTAGCTAAAGTATTCAGAGAACATTCCAGTTCTCAGAAGAGTAACTTCTACTGATTTGATGATTGTGATGTTGCAGGGAGGAGCTGCATGGAGTTTCTGTGTCTTTCTGGACTAGCACTGGTCTGAATCCAGGCTACGATCGTGCCTTCGAGCAAGGCAGGACAGCTGCCCTGTGTGAATGTACAGTGCATGCAGATGTGAAGCAGTGAAAGTGGAGTTTCCTGTGAAAGGCAGGTGAAAACAAAAGTCAAAAGACGGTTGAGCTTCCTTGAGAGGAGCGTCTGTTTGTTTTCTTCCTCTCGTCTTTTTTCTGCTTTCAGAGATGAATCCTTTTCTCGGGCCATTTGCATCAGCGTCACATCAACACATTGTGAAACTGGCTGATGACTCACAGTGACGCAGGTCATTTTCACATACCTCCCATCATCCTCTCCTTTTCCTCCAGTCCCTCCGCCTCCGCCCCCCCTCCTCCTTCCCCCCCCCCCCCCCCACCCCTTCCACACGCACACACACACACACACACACACACACACACAGACTGATTTTCTCCGGAAAAGTAGCTCAGCTCATGAACTCCCACGCTGGTTGCTGTTCACAGTGGCAGCCCTGCTTGGCACTCAGCCCCCCCCCCCCCCCCCCCCCCCCCCCCCCCCCCCCCCCCCCCCCCCCCCCCCCCCCCCCACACACACACACACACACCCCCCTCCACTCCCTGTCCTCCTCCTCCTCCAGTACAAGTCACTGATGATGATGATGTGTTGCTGTGGCAACGGCTCGATGTGGGCGGCTCCACGGGCGGTGGGTGGAAGCCAGCCGCTAAGCAGCGTGGGAGGGATCTGCTGAGCGCACCCATCACCCTCGTTCTGAAAGGAGCAGGAAGCTGACTGCTTTTGAGAAGGTGTGGGTGTTGGTGAATTATCGCCTCTCCTCCCTGCAGCTTCGTTAGGGATCGCCTTGTTTGTCTCCTTCCCTTCCTTCTTTTGTTTTCGTCTTCGCTGCTGCATGCAGGGAGAATGCGACTGCTCACGGGGGATTTCTGTGCAAAATTAAACTTGGAGAGCCGCTGGTGCTTGGAAGAAGTGGGAATTATTTAGAGTTTTGAAAACTTGTCATGTCGAGCCCCGAGGAGGAGAGAGAGAGGCAGGCCTTCTATTGAGAAGCCTGTAGTTTTGAAGCTGGATGTGAACGTGGAGATTCTTCTGTGTCTCCTGACGCTGAAACTGTGTTTCACTAAGTCCACCAACGTTCTGTTCTCTCCCAGTCCTCGTGCTGAATCAAACTAGAACAAGTTGCTCCCTCATACAACTTTAGTCAGTCAGATTGGGATCATTATTTCGTATAACTTGAAGGGACCATTTTGTTAAAGCAAAGTATTCCTTATTCTTGAGGTTGTGACGTCAGAGAGTCAAATGTCAAATAGTTTGAAAATCCCTGATCTGGCAGTTTGAGGTCATGTTTCTTTAACTTCTCTTGATGCAGCATTAATATACAGAGTCATCCTGATTATCTACCGTCACATGTTATAGAATACAAATCATTTAGTGAATGTGTCCCTCTCCCGTTTTCTCCCCCTCAGACACCAGAGGATTAGTGAGGGCCACAGTCCATGTTCTGGGGTCAGGCAGAGCCGAGGTCAGGGTTCAGGCCGTCTTCTCCAACAAGGCAACCATCATGATCATTATCTAGGTGCATCAGTACAAAGGTGGGAGGTTTTTTTTGGATAATATGACAATGTCATTTCCCATAAGTAAATTGAATTGGAAGTCCCCTTTAACTCTTATGTACATCCAAGCTGTATACTTCGGGTTTCCTCCTCTAGCTTTGGTCCGCAAATGTTTCCTGCTCCATGTGAGGCGTCATTAGTCGGCGTCACTGTACTTGTTTCACCCCACTTGGAGCTCCCAGGTGGGAGGAGTTCACAGCCATTAAGATAAAAGCGCTGAGCCACAGA
The DNA here is from genome assembly GCA_016785325.1 of Chascanopsetta lugubris. NCBI lineage: Eukaryota > Metazoa > Chordata > Actinopteri > Pleuronectiformes > Bothidae > Chascanopsetta > Chascanopsetta lugubris. The sequence goes on from JAFBJT010089960.1 coordinate 65,644, forward strand.
AAAGTCAAACTCCTGCCACTTTCAAAAACACTTTCCAGTGAGTAATTATCATATTTCCCCCCAGCTGGGCTGAGGAGAGGTCAACACACACATGAAGGAGTCAGGTCAGACTGTAGGAACAATATCACTGCCTCAGTGGAGTTTTTTTTTGTATACAAACAAAGTTAGATTTGGCCTTTCTATTTCTCAAATGTTAAGATAAAGAGAACTATAAATAGAACATCAACACCCACAAAGAACATTCAAATAACTGTCTGTTTTCACACATTTGTAAGCGCCAGTTATATTAGGTTTTCTCAACTTTTTGTTGTTGCCTGAGGGTTACAACAAAAACATTTCCGGCCAGTAGATGGAGCTGTAACTAAATCAAAGTCAGATAATCTGCAGTACCAGGCATTTCCACACGATGTCAGAACAAGATTAAACAACACTCTCGGGCGCGTGGTCCTTCACTCTCATCGTTTCCCATTCATTCTCTATGGTAGTTCTTATCACTCCGGGTGTCATATATTTTTGGCCACTAACGAGATATTGGAGGCGCTGGTTCCTCACACAGACACACATAGAGACACACAGAGACACAGACAGACGGACACAGACACACATTTAGACACATAGAGACATGGACACACATATAGACACACACGGAGACACATGACACATACATAGACACAAGACACACACAGATGCACATATAAACATGCATAGACACACATAGACACACACATAGACACATAGAGACACATAGAGACAGAGACACACACAAAGACACACACAGACGCACTTATAGACACATAGAGACACAGACACACACACAAAGACACACACAGACGCACATGTAGACACAGAGACACACACTGGCACACACTGACACACACACACACACACACACATAGACACGCACATATAGAAATGCACATAGACACACACACACACACACACACACACATTGACACACACAAACAAATCAAAATATGCAATAAAACTAATTAGGTTGTGTATTATGTGACCTAAAATTCTGGTCAAATCACGTATTATTTTAAAAACAAACAGAAATGACACAAATATGACATAAATAAATTCCATGAACGATCTAGATGAGCACGGAGATGCTGCAATCTGATTGGCTGTCAGTCTGCTACAGCCACATACGGCTGACCAAACTGTTCTCCATGATATATGATGCGAAATGCCATCCAGCATGTTTTGATGACTGACAGCTCTGTGGACTAATCAGAGGCAGGAATAACTTTCCATCCTCCAATCAAATCTCGTTGCGGCATCTAAGGTCGGTTGTGTTTCCGTGGAGGAGAGACCGTTACTTGACCGAGAAACACCTATACTTCTCTCCGGAAACGCTTGTTTTATTGTCCTCATTTCCGCTCCTGGTTCCACGGCAGTCCTTTCTTTCTTGTAGTTTCCTTCACAGGCTTGAAATGTTACATTTCCGTTCAACATCAATCCTTAGCGAGTTGTTTCATGCGCAACTGCGGCGGCCGTTCACGTACAGGGTCGGCATCCGAGCAGCACCTGCAGCCGTCGCCTGTTTCAGCACGGTTCCCGGACTGAGGACGCCGGGAAGAGGGAGATCGTTCGCCGGGTGGAGAGCTCCACAAAACCTCGCCAGGAAGCAACACAACGTCAGGGGCTTCTGCGATAGCCACAATGAAGCCGCCAAAGAAACAGAGAAGTGAGTAACGTCATTACCCCGTTGTGTGGGCAGGTTAGCCGCTAGCTTAATCCCCGCGAGACTCCATAGGAAAAAAGTATGAATTAAAGATGGCGCTCATCGTAGCCTGAATGTGATGCTGCCAGGAAGCTGTTCCTTAAAGTTTCTGTATTAATTGATTGAGTTAATAATTACTCACAGAATATATGCCGTATTATTATATACATCTTCAATATGCATATGCATCAATATTTAATTGGTTTCGATTACTTTTATTGGGTATTACAAATTAGGATTGTTCAACTAGCTGCTTCTTGTATGGCAGTTCTGCTCTGAGCATCAATTAGCCCAACTATGGGATATGTGTGGAATTTTCTACCAAATATCCGGTGAGTTATTGGCTAGTACACACTGTACTTTAACGGACAACGCGGCTGGTGCTGGACTGAGTTTAGAGAGGTGCTCCCGCTGGACACACTATTTACCTGGTGGCTATCAGCCGGAGGTGTGACGGCTAAGTAGCTGCAAAGAAACGGCATGATGCCTGGGGCCAGAATAAACTACTTGCAATATATAAGCACATTTCGACTATACTCGGTTCTATTTTGATGAAGATTGTAAACATAATTTGATTAAACCTTAGCAAAATGGAGAAAACCATGTGAGACGCAAATGTGTCCGAGAATGGACACATTTGTTGTCGTGACTACCAGCAGCTGCAATTTTTATCTGCGCATGACGCTGTGGGTCTATAAACTTTAACTGTATTATCATAAAATTCTTAATACAACCTCAACAAAAACGATCTATGTGTGTGATCTACTTCATAATTACACAGCCTGGTCTCCGATGTTGAGACATACCTAGCCTCAGGGCTATGTCTAATGAAGGTCAGTCTGTGACATCCAGCAGAACAGCTAGCAATTAAATCATTGATCTACGATCATACTATCATCAGTTTTGTGTTGGAATGAAATCAAAAGTTCCTTAGATGAAATGGACCTAGTCTGGTCTGTCAATCAAACTAATTGACTGTTCTATGTATTCATCCAGAATTGCCAGGATTTTTTCACTTATCTTAATACTAATGGAGCCAGGAATACATTTTAGCATGTCATCAATCAACCTATATGTACTTGATATTATTACTATGATTCCCTTACTCAATACTGCACATGTCTTATTAGTATACTGCCAAAAATGAGAATTGATGAGCATTTATTGACCAAAAACATGACAACAATCACAAGTTTGAAATACAAATCGTACATGTTTCTGCAGATGTTTTGAGAGATATAAAATCCAAACATCCAAAACATCCCAGTGTCGATCAGACCCATGGTCTCTGACTGGACTGTGGTTGTATTTGTATGCAGGCAGCATCAAGGGCGAGGGACAGATGGATTAGGCACAATAGGAAGTGAAAAAACGTGCAGTTCATAGCATATCCACTGGGGGTTGGCTCCAATAGGGAGCAAACCCTCATAGACTCCCATGTTAAAATCGCCAACTTTAGAGGCATCTTTAAAGCCTGGTACAAACGGAGGTGAATTATTTTTTCTAACGTGCTTATTTTTATTTTAGCAACAGTTGAAATTGCACATGTTTAGGGGCGTGGTCTCTTGACTGAGACCTGAGCCGACCAGTTGCGTACTGCGGATGAGGTGACGGCACCACAAGCCGACCCACAGCTCTGTGTGTCATTTTTGAATGAACTGGGAACCAGGAGGAGTTAAGATTCGGCAAAATGGCGATGAGGGACTCGCCCACAATTTACAGAGACAATATCTCTTCTCTTTGTTGACTGATTCATCCTTTTAAACATGAACTGGATGAATATTGACAGTATCTCTACGAACAAGATGAGTTCTTGTTGTGTCAGTATTTACAGACTGAAATGATGCATATAAATATTATTATGACAATTAGTCTTTCTTGATTCCAACATGTTGCACAGAAAATGAAGTGAAGCCATCATATTTTTCTTCTTATTAACATTCACACCAGCTGTGATACCAGCACCAGTCACAGTCACCTCGCAAATGAAACGCCTCATTGCCCCTGCAGGCCGAAGTTGCCCCATTTGTTTCGGTTCACAGGCAATTTGCTTAATCTGTTGGTCACGTTCAGGCAGTCGTTTGCCTTTCTGACTGGCCGTCAACAGCATCTTGTTTTCCCCTCCAGATGAATTTTGGCTTCAGTGAAGTTTCGGCTGTTAAATGTGAGACCGAAGTGTCACCGGAATCGTCAGTTGTCAGCGTTTGGGTTTAGCAGAGGCCGTCATGCAGGATTAGTCACAGTGAGTCAGAGAATATTTATGAAAACCTCTCGGTCATCAAGGAAATGTTGAACAAGAAAAAAAAGCTGCGTCTTAAACATTTGAGACATCAGGAATGTTTACATTTTTATATTAATCAGAAGGAGGAAAGAAAACAATGCCAACATGACAGCCCTGTGGCATGTGTTTGCAGGAATAAACAAAATGCTGATGACTTTCATTCACCCACTGCAACATCATCTGTATTCAAACATACTATCAGGGCACAGGGGACCATTTCATCACTAAGGGCTTATGTGTTAGTCCTGTTTCTATGGCGACAGTATCCCCACCCATAGTGTGTGATGGAGTACAGTGATAATAGCATAACCTTCACCACCTGCATGCACCAATCTACTGCCTGTAAGGGGCTTTTCTTACATGTTGTAGAAGCTCCACCCGATGGGTTGATAAATCCGGTGGCCTTCCTGACACGTATGTAGATTTTAAATGTCCAGATGGGTGTTCACTCTCAAATTGATTCTGGTCCTCAGGAGAAATTCATTTGCCCTTAGAAGTCGCGGCTTTCAGCTTCGACGCCAACCTGCTCCTGAGGCTGTGCCCTGGCTAATGAGGGGTTAAAAATGTTTGTAACATGGTGGAGCTCATCCCACCCACATCATTTCTGCACGGTTTTCACTCCAAAGCCGGTGAGCTGGCGTGCTGCCCAGCGCTTGTCAGGGCCTAAAGGAGCAGATGAGTCACTGGCACAGATTGATTTGTGCTGCGCCGCCTCTCGGCGCTCCCGGTCTCATGTCTGCATCCTCCCTGCATCAATTCGTCATGACCACCAGCAAAACCAGCAGCATCGATCGGCTCGGATAAATACTGCCACACAACTCAATTCAGACTCAGATCTCTGCTTATCGTCTCTTCAGGAGCGTCGATGAAATGAAATCACATCATCGATACTGGGGGAGGAGTGGAAATGGTTTGGGCAGGGAAATAAAACTCAACAAGCTGTAAAGTGTGTTTAAGAAAGAGGTGATTAGTCTCGCTGTCATCAGGGTCACGGATGCTCTCGTTCATTCAGCGCACACCAGGGATGACAGAAATATCCTCTCAACAACTAAACAGCAGAGAACAAGAAAAAAATCTGTTTTGATTCAAGCGTTCTGTCAAATAGTGGGATGTAGAGGTCAACTGAATTACTGCGACACATTGAAAATAAAAGATTCAGCATGACGTGGACTCGTGCATATTGATTCAGAGCAGATCTACAGTGAGCACGGTGTTTCACGGCTGCAGGGAGATGGTGTCATCTACTGTTCAAACTCTGCGTGCTGACCTTTAGAAACGCAGAGAGAGCGAGGGACAGACTAATGAGAGAGCTGGATTAACCAGGCCACTCCAGATGTTCAGCTCATTGTTCAACCTGCAGCTGACGCTGATGCTCACAGAGGTGGAATCTGTCTGAGGCCTCATTAAAGGTGCAGTGGGTAGGATTTTGGTCATCTTTGTTACTTCTAAAAATATTACAAAACAATAACAAACGGACATTTTCATGAATTTATAATCATCTAAATGTTTTTTAAAAAATGAGCCCATTGATGTGTCATAAGAACATGTTCTTATATAATGAGAAGTTTGAGTTACTGCACCATCTCTGGACAATACCCAACACAACCTGAGAGAGAAGGGTTTTAGGGTCTGACACCACTGTAAGATGTGATTTTTAAACTACTATGTCACAAACTACTACAACTGCTTGTCCTTTAAATAATCTGAAAATGTCTTAAAATCTTTTTTTATTTTTATTTATTTCTCCTCACTCCTTGACCAAAGAAGAGGAAATATTAGTTCTCATCAACCATTTGTTTAGTTTCAGGCTCTAATTAAAATGATATACTTATCAGAAAGATCATATCAGTTTTATTTAAATGTACCATCCTTTTCTCCTGAATATGTTGATCTGACAAGCTGTGAGTTGAATAATCTAGAGGTTTGTGTCCATGTTGTATCTTGTTGTATTCTGCTGTGTCTCAGTTATGTTGATACGGGTCACTAATGCAGTATTATTCCCTTTACCCACTCTCTTCCTGTTGTCCATCTGCTTGCTTTGCATTTGTACTGTAAGTATTATTTTTCTTTCGTTTGATTTTAGAGTTTCTCCAGTAGAAGTAGAGATTTCCTGCAGAGAGCTGACAAACTTTGAGCTTTTGACCTTGAATTGACCTCACTTTCTCCATGCGGCTGCACTTGAATCCTCTCCCTCACCCTCCATCACCCCTTCATCTGTCCCATACTCCTCTCCACTCACTCACTCACTGATGAGTATTCCTTCTCTAAAGGCATCAACCGTCCTAATGAGGTCAAAGTTGGACTGTAGAAACAACTACCAGCTGATTTAAACAACACCATTTGTATTTGTGTAAGGAGACATATAATGCTGTTATGTATCTTACCTTTTGTGTTTTTCCAGTTTCAGATATAGATGTTTTCTTAATGTTAATGAATACTAAGTACCAGGACAAAACAGATAAGATAGAAACAGAATACGTCTCCTTTACAGTGGTGTTCCACACATGTTGAAAAGTTACACATTCTGACTTTATCTGTTAAAAAACATTGAATCTATCAAAACAACACAAGCATATAATGCAGCATGAATTCAACTCTGCAGTTCTTGATCTATAATTTCATTTACAATCTTTTCACTCAGAATGTCTGACTTTAGAAACAATGTGTGGAACTCACGCCCTGAGGTAAAAAAGTTTATTTTTTACAGTAAAGCACAAATCAAAACAGTGGAAATTTGAGACAGAGACTTGGTTCTGGTGTTTCCTTTGCAGCAGTGTTTGTCAATAGACAACATATCCCAGTAGTTAGACCCTCATATCTCAAAATGACCTAAACTATGTCAAATTGGCTTAATTTCACAAGAAAACTGTATGAAATTTTATTTGTATTCTTCATTTGACAGTGTTTTTTCAGTTATCAACACATCAGGTTGTAAATCTGGCTCATTATTGTTATTATGTAGTTGTATTGATTGTCTATGTTCTCTGGCCGAGGCTGTACTCCTTGTAAAATCTGCTCTGTCACTGCTGGCGAGTAAATCCACAGAAACACTGGGTCAGTGCCAAGTCTGAAACTCCAAACCGGCATATTCCTGCTCTCCTGTCTCCAAGGGTCTGAAAATCAGCTTTGTTTCTGGTTGGCTGCTGCAAGGAGCCACCTACCGACCTAAGCTTAACCTCCAGAGTCCTCCCCCTAGCAATGTCCCATGATGCACTGCAAGACACGGTGAACCTGGGCACCCAGAGCTTTGCACAAATCCAATTTGGTCTTGATATGAATCATAGCAGAGATCCTGCAGTGAGCCGTCCGCCTCCTGACACACCACTAACTTTCCCCCCAGAGACGACACAGTGTGGCGACACTGCTCAGAACGCCAGCCAGACCATAATACTCCATTCTAACTTTCATTAGACATAAATAGCGAGTCATTGGTGTGCCTGGGGGCGCTGGCAAGCCTCCATGGCACATGTGCAGCAGGCCCAGTCATCACAGTTCAGAGACTGGGCACTGACTTGCGCTGATGCTGTGGAACAGGAAGAGAGGACTTTCATGAAATACTCCAAATGCTTCTGGCCTAAAACTGTAAAGGTATTTTGGTCCTTGAGTCAAAGATGCCACAGTGTTTGGTTAATCAGCTTGTTGGCGGGTTTTCTAGCAGCACTGCCTATTCAACAGTTAACATGACAATGGCCGTACTACTGAGTTGTAACTTCTGGAAACTGAAAATCGGAAGTTTCCAAAGGTTATGATCCTGAAGTAAGGCCAGTGCAACATCACCTTTTCCTCCACTCACTTGCTTCTCCTCCTTGCAGCCAAAGCTTGTTCTTCTCCCTTTGCTGCAGCTCCCCCTCCGTGTGTGTGTGTGTGTCTTCCTCAGGAGGCCTCACTTGTGTGTTTTTTATTTTTTCGCGGCTGCAGGAGAAGGAAAGCCGGCATCCTGCCCAGTCTGGAGGACCTGCTGTTCTACACCATCGCTGAAGGCCAAGAGAAAATCCCTGCACACAAATTCACCACAGTGAGTTGTTGAAAGATATTATTTACTCATCCTGATCAACATACCTGATTCCTTTCATTGAGTTCTATGGATTATTATACAACATCTTGTATGAATGATGGGATGTAAATTGACATGTGTATTGTTCATATACTGTGGACAGATGAGCAGTGAATGAGCCATATCTCTATGTGAATCTGTCCCAGGTTGAGTTATGAGCTCCTCTTGTCAGTCTCTTCAGGAGCCTCGGTTCACGGCCCATAGCTTCATTGATTTGTTGTCTGGC